>JAJOOH010004750.1:0-49592 GCA_029582605.1 Solanum gracilifrons
GGCTCATAGTGGTGGTTGTCGGTTAGAGAATCTCCCACAAAAACTATATTACTTTATTATATAAGTAAAGTTGAGTTTGTTATTGCATTTTCTTTAACAAACTAAGTTGCTTTTACTGTTTTATAAGCTTTCCATATATTGCATCTTTTACTATTGCATTATCCTTGAGTATCATGAGTTGAGTATTTCAAGTTGAGTATCACATCTTTGAGTTGAGTATCTAATCTTTGAGTTGAGCATCTTTCCATGAGTATTCCTTGAGTTGAGTAAGTTTGAGAAGAGGTAAGTATGTTTCATTTTTATCAAGTTTCAAGCTTATGTTTATGCTTTAGAATTCCTCTTACATGCTCGTACATTCCACGTACTGAGCCATTTGGCCTGCATCTTCTCATGATCTAGACACAGGTATTCGGATCATCAATAGGAGCTTCGTTGAAACATCCGACAGTTCGGGTTAGCTATGGTGAGCCTCATTGCTTCCGGAGGATTTCATTTACCTTTTAGTTTAGTCAGGATGTCGTGGGTCTTATCCCGACTTCCATCTCTATCAGTTAGAGGTTTCATAGATAATTAGTATAGTTGAGAAGTCTGTATTAGTTATTTATTTTATTAAATATTTCAAAGACCTAAGTTGCCAATTTTGGGGCGAGTTAAATATATTTTATTATTCAGAGTTTTCATTTGAGTTAAAGTTTGAATTTAAGTTTTATGAACTTTTATTTCAGTTTTTAAGCTTTGTATGCTTGAATCAGTTTTCCACTTATAGTCAGCCAAGTTTTGTTTGTTAGAAAGAAAGATGGTGCCCTTCATATGTGTATTGACTACCGGCAAATTAACAAGGTTATAGTTAAGAAAAATTTCCTCTCGCAATGAGAGATGATTTATTTGATCAACTTCAAGGAGCAAGCTACTTCTCTAAGATTGACCTTCGGTTAGGTTATCACGAATTGAGGGTTAAGAAATATGACATTCCAAAGACAGCTTTTCCAACTCAATATGGTCATTATGAGTTTTTGGTAATGCCATTTGGTTTGACTAATGCTCCGGCGGGATTTATGGATTTGATGAATAGGGTGTTTAGACAATATGATGATATGTTCATGATTGTGTTCATTTACAACATATTGATCTATTCGAGGAGTGAAGACGAGCACACCGATTATTTGAGGATTGTGTTCCAAGTCCTCAAGGACCAACATCAATTTGCAAAGTTTAGTAAGTGTGAGTTTTGGTTGAGGTCCATAGATTTTCTTGGTCACATTGTTTCCACTAAAGGTATTAAGGTAGATCCTAAGAAGATGGATGTGGTCAAGAGTTAGCCTAGACATCTTTCCCTATGGATATTGGAAGTTTTTTTGGGTTTGACTGGTAACTATAAAAGGTTTGTTGAAGGGTTTTTTTGATAGCCTCTCCATTGACGGCATTGACCCAAGAGAAGGTTAAATTTATATGGGTGGAAGCATGTGAGAAGAGTTTTCAAGAATTTAAAGATAGACTTACTTCCGCTCCGGTGTAGACTCTAACGTAAGGAACTAATGGATTTATGGTTGTTGTGATGCCTGAAGAATTGGGTTAGGATGCGTCTTTATGCAAAATGAGAAAGTCATTGCCTATGCCTCAAGGCAACTTAAGTTTCATGAGAAGAATTATCCTACCCATGACCTTGAACTAGAGGCGGTTGCTTTTACCTTAATGATTTGGAGGATCAACATTTATGGTGTTCATGTGGATGTTTTTACCGACCACAAGAGTTTGCAATATGTGTTCAAACATAAAGATCTGAATCTTTTCCAAAGAAGGTTGCTTGAGTTGCTAAGAGATTATCTTCACAAATTCATTTTAAAGTCTTTTATTGCTTGAGTTAGTCTTCGGCTTGTAGTCATTAGAGATGAGGGTTCGCTTGGGGACGAGTAATGGTTCTCAAGTGTCAGTCACGTCCAGGGTGTAGGCTCGGGTCGTGACATATAAGCATCATATTCTAGTAGGCGCAGTATAGATCATTTATGGATCATGATATCAACCCATATTTACCTTACTAATGATGAAGTGTAGATGTTGTTGGTAAAACCTAAACCAAACACATAAATGTGTATCGATTGTCTTAATTATCTATATATATTTTCCCCAACATTGACAATAGTCAATTGTCCATGTTTTACAATGGTAACAAAGTACAAATTTCTACTTTTCCAATGGTAACATTTGTTGTTTTTACTATAGAATATTAAGGATTCATGAACTCTTGCATCTTATTCTATTTTAAACTACTTAAATATCTTTTTAATAATGTCTCAAGCATCTCAAATATCAAATTAAAAAAAAAGTCCTACATTTGTCGTTGTGGTAATTCAACTATGTTGAGAATGTGCACCAATAAGAACTCAAGTACAATTCTTTAACAGTGCAGCTGGGGAATGCTCTTTTCTTAAGTGGCTTGAAAATGATTCATCAACCAGCAGCCCATCAAAATTTAGTCAGGGAGTCGATACATCAAATTTTCAAGGCATTACCAAATTTCAAATATTAGAAAGGATTTGAAACTCTGAAGAAAATAGGGATTTGCTATTGACATTATTCAAAGAAGCTGAAGAACAGAGGGATCACTTTAAAGGTATACGAAGACACCAAAATAGATAAGGATCAACTAAAACAAAGGTTTATATTGGCCTAATAAAAAGAGAAATGCCTAAAAATAATATTGTATGGTTTGTTGTTAGTGATTGGTTTTTTTAAATGTGTAACAGGGATGTAGTAGTAGAATCTTATATCTTTTATTCATGATTGGTAATATAATAAATCAACATTGAGTACAGTCAATTAATAAAAATGAAGTTCTTCTCGTATGGTAAGACAGTGCATTATATATACAATTTAAAGTGAATAACTGAAAGGTGAAATTGTTTTTCAAAACAACGATCCATCAAAACAAAATAACATTTACACAATCGAAATGTTTTAAAATCATTTTAAAAACAACTATTTCAATAGGCAGTTGTCATAAAAGCCACTTCAAAAACCAACTATCTTAAAAATCAATTTTCTTAAAAAACCAATTTAATAACCAACTATTTCAAAACTAATTGTCTTAAAATACCAATAATCACAAATGTCTTATTTATCACCACCAACCTTATCATTGAGCTCCTTAATAATACCCATCACGTCCACTGAATTTTCATTACTGCCTTCTTCATTTTATTCTGTTATTTCTTCTTTTTCCTCTTTTGTCACATCAATGGCCAAGCCTTCTTCTTTTTCTTTTCTTCAACGTTCTCTTCTATCTTCTACTCTTCTTTGTCTTCTTCATTCTCTACCATCTTTTCCTCCGGTTCTTCTTTCTCTTCATCTCTACTTTCTATGTTTTTCTCTTATTTTCTTCTTCTTTCTTCTCCTCCAGCTTCTCCTCTTCTTTTTCTTCTTCGTTCTCTTCCAGCTTCTCCTTTTCTTTTACTTCTTCATTTTCTTCCAGCTTCTCCTTTTCTTTTTCCTCTTCATTTTCTTCTTCCTTCTTTTCTTCTACCACTTCATCAACTTCTTCTACAAGATATTCATCAATTGCAACAAGATCTTCATTGACTATTGCTTATGCATGGTTCTCATCTAACATCAACTGCTACAAGGTCTTCCTCAATTGTTGTAAAGTATTCATCGACTATCGTTGTTGCAAATTCTTCACCAACTACTGCAAGATCAGTGGCTAAGCCTTCATACAAATAAATAATACATGAATTAGTCTTTCCTTATTTATCTTTTTATTTTCAATTCTCCTCAATTTCTCCTCTCGTACATAAGCAACAATTTTCATCATTGATTGCTCGAGAAATGCAACACGCTCACGCAAGTTTTCATCTTTAGAAGTACTCGGTATAATTTCCTATCCACTTGTAACAGAATTCTCACAAGTTTAATTAGGATTGTGATCACTGAAATACTCATCCTCCACATGCTCTACTATTGAAGTGAGGATAATCACACCTTTCAAATTGCCTTTAAGGCATCGAGGACTATGTCCTTCACTTCATCTATATATCGCTTTAATGTGGCCATATAAAGTTTTTGTCTCACGAACAATAGGTGTGAGGTATGGGTGCACAATCTACAAAACAAAGTATAAATATTACACAACATTCACTAATATACAAATATTCCAAGATAATAATAAATAAATTTATACTTTCTGTAACACCCCAGAAAAAAATTTAAACTAAGACTCAAACCATCCTTTGTTGTGAGTAGGATTTTACCGAGGAATTTAAAATTTCTTGAGTGTTAAGGTCACTAGATATAGCACCTTGAATTCCAAAAATAATTAAAGAGAATTCATTCAAGTCATTCCTAAGTTCTTCTAAGTTTTGGGTCAACTTAAAATGACCATAACCTTCAGTACAAGATCATTTAGGTGTCTCATAAGATATCCAATGAAAGGTCTTCGAATTATATTTCCAACGCCACCGATTTTTCTAAATTTCGAGCTCGTATGAGGGAGATATGCCAGCTTAAGTCGGGCTGTCCAATTAAGGAAAGTTACCCGAAAATATAAGGGGTAATTTGGTATTTTCCTTACCCAATCGGATTTAAGCATTTTTAGTAAGGTTTTAGGATTCCAAACTGATTAGAATTAGTTTCATTCATCCCCACAAGCGATTAGGGTTTTAGAGAAAAGATTCAAGATAAAAAGTTCAAAGTTTCAAGCGTTCGTTCAAGAAATTCAAGATTTCGCCAAGAACCTAGTTCTTTGAGGTATGTAAGCTTCCATAGTGTTGGGTTCGTTCACACGCATGACAATCATGAGTTTCTTTTGTGAATCTATCCATAAATAGTGAGAAATTTAATTTCTTGATGAGTTCTTGATAAGTGTTCTTGAAGTTTCCTTATCGATTAAGTTTTGTTGTAAGATTCTACTTGGTTCAACTCAAAACGACCATATCTCCTAAAATAAAAAGAGTTACTTGAGCCGTAACCTATTAAATTAAAGATATTTGAGTCTGCTTTCCAACGCAATCAATTTCGCGTCAAACAATTTTCTGAGTAAAAAGTTATGACTATTTTAGTAACCTATACAGTGTTGTTACGAATTTAGCCGACGGGAAAACATTAAAAAGGGATATTTTTGTTTTTTACCTCCAAGAAAATCCTAAACGAATTTCTTGACTAATAAAAGGCTCAAAAAAATAATATTTCATCTTTTAATCCATCATTCTCTTCTCTCTCAAACCCAAGCGCAAAGCCTAAGGAAAAATCAAAGTAGAAGACTCCATTCAATATTTTTCCAATCTTTTTCAAGATTCTTCTTCAAGGTAAGTCTTTCTCCAAGAATTCCATTCTTTTTAACTCAAAATCCTCCATACAATTATGAATCACTAATGAAAATCATAATTAACTTCCATAGAGATTTTAAGAAACTAATTCAAGAATCTCAAGAAAGGTTTTTTTGATCGTTTACTTTCAAGCTAGGGTTTCAAGGCTTCTAATCAAGTTCTTCTTCAAGATCCTTTCAAGATTCTTCAACAACCTTGTTCTTCCAGTTATGTAAGGCTATCATAGTATTGGACTAGTTCGTCCTCAGGCCCTACATCTACTTTCAGATCAGTAAAAGAGTAATCTAGGATACTTTCCATAGATTTGAATATTCTTGAGATAAGTTGATTTTGAGTTCCTGAGTTCATGTTTCTTTTAAAAGTTCTATTCCTAATTATATAATTGCTATATTTTTATTGAGATCCTTCATATCATGAATCATAACTCTTGAAATCATAGTTCAAATTCAAGAAAAAATTAAGAGTAGAGTTCCAGAAAGTCTTTGAGTTCAATTGTGAATCCTTTGAGATCAACTGTCGATTTGAGCTGAGTTTTGACGAAGTAAGTATGAAAATGCGAAGAGTCGTATACATGAGTTCTATATTGTTATATAGACCCTCGAGTCGAGGCGTTCATGCCCATAAATCTACATGAACTTCATAATTTGAGTATCTTTGAGAGGAGTAGTATCTTCAAGTTCTAAGTCATGAGTATTGAGTTCCTAATCCTTTTGAGATTATATTCCTACTTATGGGACTACTACATGTTACTCATAAAGCCCTTGAGTTGAGTTGTTCATGCCCATAATTTTGCATGAACCCTATGAGTCGAGAGTTTAGAGATGAGTAGTATCATTGAGTCTTGAGTTCTGAGTACTGAGGTTCTTTATTTCTATTAAGATTCCTGAGTTGAGTCATTCATGTTCATAATTCTACATGAACCCTATGATTTGAGTTATAAACTTTAAAAAGCTTTTTAAAGCCAATACTTGAGTTCTTAAATTGAGTTTTGAGAAAGTAAAGATGATTTTTGAGAAAAAAAAATTCTAAAACATTATTAGTATGACAATCGAGTATGCCATCAATGTATGAGAAGTATGGTATCTAGATATACCATCAATGTTTATGCAGTATGACTTCCTGAGTCATAAATGATCATATTATAATATGATTTTGAAATGTTTTTGAGTAACAGCAGAGTTGAGTTCATTTTCTTTAAAATGGTATACCAAGAGTCAATGTTTTCACATTTAACATGTGAGGAAACTGAGATTTCCAAAAGAGTTTTGAGCAATTTGAGTACCATCTCTTTTAAGAGAAAGATTTTTGAGTTATAATCTCAAACCATAGAAAAAGTTATGTTTGTAAACATATAAGCTATTATATTTTGGGTGTAGTATTGATCATCGATATGGAGGAGAGTTCAGATAACTCACAACCCCCATAAACCATGTAGCCAACGAGGGTAGAAAGGTTCATACTTTTTAGATAATTCCTTAATACTTTTTAGCATACACTAGTGAATCCACTTAGTTGAGAGGTCTTATACCCTAGCAAAGTATAGGATATTTCTAGCAGCGTGGGTAAGACGTTGTATCATCACATAGCTCATAGTGATGATTATCGGTTAGAGAAACTCCCATAGAGATATTTTGTATTCTTCTATACACAGATTTTATTTTGTATTTTCATATACAGACAGAGTTTATATTTTATCCTTGCATACAAACTGAGTTATTATTGTATTCTTCGATACATTGAGTTGCTTTCTACTATTTTAAGAGCTTTCCATATATTGCATCTTTTATTATTGCTTTATCTTTAGTGGAGTATCTCGAGTTGAGTATCCAAAGTTGAGTATTTTGATTAGAGTATCTTGAGTTGAGTACCTTTGAGTTGAGTGTAATATCTTGGAATTGAGTATCATATCTTTGAGTTGAGGATCTTATTCTTGAGTTGAGTTTAGTTGAGTGAGTGAAGAAGAGGTAAGTATGTTTCCTTTTTATCAAGTTCAAGCCTATGTTTATTCTTTATAATCCCCATTACATGCTCGTACATTCCACGTACTAAACCATTTGTCCTACATCGTTTCATGTTGCAGATACAGGTATTAAGGGTCATTAATAGTAGCTTCGTTGATACCAGATGGAGTTCAAGTTTGCTATGGTGAGCCTCCTTGCTTCCAGAGGGTTCCACTTGTACTTTAAGTTATATCAGTTGTTAGGATGTCGTGGGTCTTGTCCCGACTTCTATCTTTGTCAGTTAGAGGCTTCAAAGATACATAGTGGAGTTTCAAAAGTTTGTTTCATTTATCTTGTTAAATGTTTAAAAGACTTGAGTTGCCTAGTTTTTGCTAGTTGAATATATGATTATATTCTGAGTTAATTATTTGAGTTTCAATGAATTTTATTCATTTTTTAAGCTTTTGCATGCTTAAGTTAGTCTTCGGCTTGTAGTCAATCAGGAGGAGGGTTCACTTGGGGACCAGCAATGGTTCTTAAATGTCAGCCATGTCTAGGGTGTAGGCTCGGGTCGTGACAAACTTGGTATTAGAGCACAGAGTTCAAGTATCCTAGGGTGTCTATAAAGCTATGTTGGTAGGGTCTTGTTTATGGTTGTGAGGGACCCACTTCTATAAACGAGGGACTATAGGCATTTAAGAAAAGTTTCCCTTCTCTCATACTATTAATCATGCAATAGAGATATGTCATAAAGATTTATTCAAACTCGTGCGTTTCTTAGAATTCATTTTACTACCCATCATACTAGAGGTGGTTGAAAAGCAGAGTTAGTTCGTTGTCGATAAGTTGCTTTTAGCAAAAGTCTTGAGAAAGTCAAGACACCTCAGAGGGGAATGAGAGGATCCCATGAGTGAGTAAAGTTTTGAGTTTCAAATAAATGCACTCATAATTATATGAATCGTGCGTTTGAGCTAAAAGCGAGTTGTACTTTTTTCCTTAATCCTTGTTTCAGCTGAGATCCTTTTTAAGAAGTATGTTTAGATCTTGGGTAAGATTTTCACCCTGAAAGGTAGCATGAGTTACGAGATCATGAGCAGTAGTAGTGAAAGAGCCCATAGTTAGAGAAAAGTATGCAGAGGTTTAGTACTCCTAGAAAGGGAGATAGTGATAAGGCAAGCTATGTTATTATAGTCATGCACCCAGTAAGTTACTAATGAATAGTTTTCCCTTATGGGTAGATGATGTTAGGCGTATTTATATGCCTAGGAAGCTAATAATATTCATATTTAAGCCAAATTTGAAAATTTTGTGTTTGTTTGTAGTCGTATCAAGTCCTTTGGTTGTATATAAGCTAACTAACATGATTAGTTGTGTAGGCATCGGGAAGCGTGAAAGGATCCAAGTGAAAAGAAGCAAGAAAAAAGAATAAGAAACAACACAAGTTAAAGTTGTGTCCGTCGCGGAGAGGAATTGATTCTTGAAGGAAAAAATTATAAAATTGGACAGAACACTCTGTGACCTCTCTACATCACGGAGAGGGATTTTTAAATTTATCCGTGAAATTCAGTTTGAGGCATAACAGTCCATGGAGTGGCAGTGTCGCGAAGAAGACTTTATTATCACGAAGTGGATCTCAAAAACGCCTCCGCGTCGCGCCCTTGGTTGCTAGTTTTGGCCATTTCGATTTGATTATAAATAGGCTCAGATTTAATTTTATTAAATTAGTTCTTTTTTCTAGGTTTTGAAGAACGACGATTTGGAGAGCTACTTCATCAGTTTTTAGTGTTCTTTCCTAAACTCTTCTATTTTCGATCATTTTATGTCATTTAAACATTGTTTGATCAAAACTACAATTATGAGTAGCTAAATACCCTAGTTGTAGGGCTGTGGATACAGGATGATTGTAATTTATTGAGTTTTTATGGGTGGATATTGATTATGATATGAATCTTTCTTATGTATGCATGATCACCATTGAAATAAACACATTGTCCGAATTGAACTCGGGAGAGGAATAAGAGGATAGAATGTGGGGCATACGGAGTATGATTTTCTCTTAATAATTAGGGTTAATTTGTATCTAGGATAGGGATACACATAGAAACCATGCTTGTCATTATACAGGATGAAATCATAATGCTCGATACTTGTCCAACTTATCTCCGCTCAACGATGTAGTTAGGTTGTCATTTATCGTAGGCGATTAGAGGTCGAGAGACCATAGTCATATTATTAAACCTGTGATCATTGACTCGATAGTTGATAAACATCCATTTAAATAATATAAATTGCATGAATCCTGATAAGAGTTGCAGCCCTGGACTTTACCCAATCATTGTTTGAAACCTTTGAAATTGAATCGCGCTTGTTTAATTTTGGTTAACTTTTAGATTATAAAATAAATAAATCTTGAAATTTTGATGACACTTTCTTCTTGCTGAAAGTTTTGTAGAAATTAAGTGATTCGAATCGTAAGTCCCTGTGGGTACGATACCCATCTCTTTATAAGAGCCACTTTAATACTTGAACGACCACGTACACTTGCGTGTGCGATTTGGGAGCAACAAGTTTTTGGCACCGCTGCCGGGGACTTTAGAATTAGGAAGTATTTGATTTTTCTGATTTCTGAAGTTAGAAAGCAAGTGTTGACAACTTGATCTTAGCAACTCATTTTACAGGTTGTGTTGAATTTCCAAACTAGAAGACGATCAGGGATTGGTAGAACCTCTTGCTGAACCGGAAGATTCATTCATTACCGAAGAAGGAAAAGGCGACTCACTTACCCAGTCTCTCTTGTTGCTAGTGAACCATCATCTCCGGTAATAAGAGTTGAGCAAGAGGAACATGTTGTAATGGCTGAGATGAAAGTAAGAGACGTGACAATCCCACACACTACCAATGTGACTTCATGCATTCAGAAACCTGAAGCCGGTGGAAGATTTGAATTGAAGCAGAGTATGGTACAACTATTGCACACGAATGGGCAGTTCACTAGTCTGTCACACGAGGATCCAATAGTCCACATCCAAAACTTCCTCAAGATCAGTTATACTTACACTCCAACTGGAGTGAATGTGGATTATGTGAGGCTCACTTTATTCCCCTTTTCTCTTCTTGGGGAAGCAAAAAAATGGTTAAACTTTAAGCCCGCTAACTCCATTACCTCTTGGAACGATCTTGCAGAGAAGTTCCTTATCAGATTTTTCCCATGTGGGAAAACATCTAAGTTAAGGAGCGATATTCTGAGTTTCCGACATAAAGGAGGAGAGAACTTGTACCAAGCTTGGGACAGGTTTAAATCGATGTTTATAAGTTGTCCACTTTATCATCATGATAAGGAGGTGTTGGTCCATACCTTCATTGAAGAATTGGAGACTAAAACCAAATTTTACTTGATGCAGCTGCATGTGGTCAAGATTTGAAGAAAACTTATGCTGAGCTATTCACCTTGCTGAAGGTGATCTCACAGGGTAACCCCGAATGGCATGAAGGAGGAGCGAAACCTATGATACAGAAAACTATAGGCATGCTGAAAGTAGATGCAGTGATTGCTTTAACTACACAGATTGTTGCGATGCAGAACATGATGAACACTCACTTCATCAATCTATCATTGGGACAACATCTAGCTCAGGTGAATGTAGTCCAACAACCATCAACTTGGTTTGAAATTCATGGAGGAGGTGATCATAGTACAGAGGTATGTGGTGCAAACCCAAATTCTGTGAAGTTCGTAGGTAATGCACAACGATGAGGAGGTCAGCAGAACTACGGAAACTATTACAATCCTAGTTGGTGTAACCATCCAATTTTTTCCTAGGGAGGTAATTAGAATCACGCCCAAGGCCAAAATTAATATAGACCTAAGGAAATGCACATGGGTATCAATCATAGACTCAACGGGAGCAGCCAAATAAGCAACCCAATAATATGAGCATGGAGGAGATATTGAAGAAGTTTATGGCTGATCAAGCTCAGTTAGCTAATGAAGTGAGAAATAATCAGCTAGCTACACAGAATCTGGAGAAACAATTCGGGCAGTTTGCTAGTGCCCAGAACTCACGACCGCAAGGACGTTTGCCGGGAAACACAGATCCAAATCCCAAGCAGGTAAATACAGTAGGTACACGCAGTGGTTTGCAGTTGGAGGACTTGGCTCCAAAGAAAAGAAATAATGAATCTGTGAGCAAAGAGAGTGAGGTGGTTGCACAAGAAGAAAGAGTGCAACCAATAGTGAAACCACCTCCTCCATTCCCTCGAAAGTTCAAAAAATAGAAGAAGGATGAATGTTTTGATAAGTTTCTCTCTCTTTTGAAACAAGTTCATATTAACTTGCCATTGGTAGATGTTTTGCAGGGTATGCCCAGGTATGCTAAATATTTGAAGGAGATTGTGGCAAATAAGAGGAGACTGACTGAGTATGAGACTCTAGCGCTTATTGAAGAGTGCAGCTCCCGAATCCAAAATTAGTCGCCCACCAAACTGAAAGATCTGGGTAGCTTTACGGTTCAGATCACTATAGGGTAGAGCATCCATGCACGAGGATTATGTAATCTAGGAGCTAGTATAAATTTCATGCCAACGCCATTGTATAAAAAGCTGGGGTTGGGTAGTCCTAAACCCACTACCATCATCTTGCAGTTGGCTGATAGGTCTGTAGCTAGGCCAGTGGGTGTTGTAGAGGATGTCTTAGTTAAAGTGGGATCGTTTATTTTCCCCGTAGATTTTGTGGTGCTAAATACTGAGCCAGATCCAGAGGTCCTATTCATCTTGGGAAGACCTTTCTTCGCTATAGGGCATGCGATTATTGATGTAGCAGTTGGGCAACTCAGTATGCGGGCACATGACAAAGTCGAGGTTTTTGATGTGTACAAGACATTGAAGCTTTCAGTTGTATATAAAAAGTTGTCTGCGATAATGATTATAGATATTGAAGCAGAGGCCCGATACATTGCATATAATGACTAATTGGAGCAAGTGCTAGTAGGAGATGATATCTATGGGGATGCTCAGGCACAGAAAATGGTACAATATCTTGGTATGGCAATTGTAGGTGCATCAAGAGATCACTGGGAGCCTTTGAATAGGGTGTTGGGTCCTCCACCCAAGCCCTCCATTGAAGAAGCACCCAAGCTGGAGTTAAAAGCATTGTCAGCCCACCTTAGGTATGCATTTTTGGGTGAAGATAAGACCTTACAAGTTATTTTGTCTCCAACATTATCTGAATCACAGGTGGAAGCAGCATTAAGCATCTTGAGGAAGAGAAAAGCAGCCTTGGGTTGGAAAACATCTGATATTCATAGTACCAGTCCTACATTATGCACGCATAAAATCTACATGGAGAAAGGGCATAAACCGAGTACACAACACCAACAAAGATTGAATCCAGTGATGAAGGATGTGGTAAGAAAAAAAGTGATCAAGTGGTTAGATGCAGGGATTGTGTACCCCACATCTGATGGTAAATGGGTGAGTTCAGTACAATGTGTCCCAAGAAGGGAGGAATGATGGTGGTAACCAATGAGAAGAATGAACTAATCCCTATAAAGACAGTAACTGGGTGGCGTATTTGCATGGACTACAGGAAGTTGAATGATGCCACTAGAAAGGACCATTACCCGGTGCCTTTTCTTGATCAGATGTTGGATAGATTCACAGGGGAAGAATATTATTGCTTCCTGGAAAGCTACTCAGGGTATAATCAGATAGTCATTGCACCAAAGGATCAGGAGAAGACTACCTTCACTTGTCTGTATGGCACTTATGCGTTCAAACGTATGCCATTCGGATTATGCAATGCACCAGCGACATTTTAGAGTTGTATGATGGCAATCTTCAATGATATGGTGGGGGATTTTGTTGACGTGTTCATAGATGACTTCTCGGTGTTTGGTGAGTCTTTTGACCTTTGTTTTACTAATCTTGACAGGGTCCTTGCTAGGTGTGAAGAAACAAATCTTGCGTTGAACTGGGAGAAGGGTCGCTTCTTAGTTCGAGAGGTGATTTTGTTGGGGTACAAAATCTCCAAAAATGGGCTAGAAGTTGATAAAGCCAAAGCGGAGGTTATTGAGAAGTTGCCACCACCAACCACAGTGAAGGGAGATAGAAGTTTTCTGGGACATGCTGGGTTTTACAGGAGATTCATCAAGGACTTTTCTAAGACTGCAAAACCCATGTGCAGCCTGTTAGAAAAAGAGGTGAAGTTTGTATTTCATGAGAAGTGTTTGCAGGCATTTGAATTGTTGAAGAAGAAGTTGATAGAAGCTCATATTCTGATTACTCCTAACTAGGAGTTTCCATTCGAGCTTATGAGTATGCCAGTGATACAGCGATTGGGGCAGTGCTTGGGCAGTGAAAAGATAAGATGTTTCATTCCATCTACTATGCTAACAAGATACTTGATGCAGCTCAATTTAATTATACTATCACAGAGAAAGAGATGTTGGAATTAGTGTTTGCATTTGATAAGTTTAGGTCACACTTGGTAGGAACCAAGGTTATGGTTTACACTGATCATGCTGTAATCAGGTATTTGGTTAACAAGAAGGATGCCAAGACGAGGCCAATTAGGTGGATATTGCTCTTACAAGAGTTTGATCTAGAGATTAAAGATAGGAAGGGAACTGAAAACCAGATAGCTGATCATCTGCCTAGATTGGAGGACTCATCTCATGTGAAGAATGAAGGGCAGATTCACGAAGAGTTCCCCGATGAGCAATCACTTGCCTTGAACCTTGCTCAAGTTCTTTGGTATGCTGACATTCTGAATTTTCTGGTGAGTGGTTTATTTCCACCTAGGGCCTCAACACATCAAAAGCAGAGGTTGAAGTATGATGCATGGTTTTATATATGGGATGAGCCCTTTTTATTCAAGCAGGGACTTGATCAGATTGTGCGAAGGTGTGTAGCTGAAGGAAACAGTACAAGTGTTGGAGGGTTGTAACTCTTCGCCATATGGTGTACATCACGGGGGAGAACGCATTGCACATAAGGTATTGCAATCTGGTTGCTTTTGGCCTACTCTATTTAAAGATGTTGCTATGTTTGTGAAGGGTTGTGATTAGTGTCAAAGGATGGGCACTATTTCTAGAAGGCATGAGATGCCATTGAACAACATCATTGAAGTGTAGATCATTGATGTATGGGGGATAAAATTCATGGGACCATTCCCATAGTCCCGTGGAAATCAATACATCTTAGTGGCAGTGGACTATGTGTCCAAGTGGGTGGAGGCAATTGCATTACCATCTAATGATGGAAAGGTGGTAGTGAAATTCATCAAAAAGCACATCTTCACTAGGTTCAGAACTCCAAGGGCCATGATTAGTGATGGAGGTACGTACTTTATTAGTAGTTCAGTGTGAAATTTACTGGCAAAATATGGGGTGCGATACAAGGTAGCTACAGCTTATCATCCCCAGACTAGTAGGCAGGTGGAAGTATCTAACAGAGAAGTGAAGCAGATCCTCCAAAAAACTGTGAATGCCAAAAGGAAAGATTGGGTTGACAAGTTAGATGATGATTTGTTGGCATACCGAACTGCATACAGGACACCGATAGGGACTTCTTCTTATCAAATGGTGTTTGGAAAAGCATGTCACCTCTCATCTGAATTGGAGCATAAAGCATGCTGGGCAATCAAAAAGTTCAATTTGAATTCTGAGTTGGCAGGAAGGAAAAGGATAACACAACTGCATTAGTTAGAGGAATTCAGGCTACACGCGTATGAAAATGCCAAGTTATACAAGGAGAAGACCAAAAGGTGGAACAACAAGCATATTGTGTCCCGCACCTTTGAGCATGGTCAATTGGCGGTGCTATTTAATTCTAGATTGAAGTTGTTTCTCGAAAAACTTTGGTCTAAGTGGAGTGGCCCGTTTGAAGTTGTGAGGATGACCCAACATGGTGTTGTGGAGCTAAGGAAGAGGGATACGAGCTATACTTTCCTTGTAAATGGGCAACGCGTGAAGCACTACTTTGGAAATGATGTGGATCATGAGCATGAAGTACTCACATTGAATGACAAGTGAGTCATGATATGGGTCGTGCCACAACGTTAAATCAGGCATTGCACGGGAGGCAACTCGTGATCCTTTGTAATAGTTAGGATTGTTATTTTCTAGTTGTGTTATTTCAATTCATAGGAATTAGTAAAACAAGTGATATACCCTAAAAAATACAAAAATATGAGCCGTTCAATGACCAAAACTAAGGCGCTGGATGGGAGGCAACCCATCGTGTTTGTACTAATAGGTGGTGTGCTCAAAATGTGCAGGGAACAAGAAGGGGAACCCAGTTTGCGTTGCGGAGGGAGTTGAAATTTTTTCCAAGCTGGAAATTAATTGTTTTTGGTGAGGCAGAACCCTACGTGACCGTCCCGCATCGTGGAGAGAACCCCATTTTTTTATTCGATGAGGATTGACTTTTACGTCCAACGTAAGGTAGGTCCATGATCATCCCTCGTCGTGGAGGGGGGTTACAATTTTGACCTTGTGAAATTTAATTATTTTTTGCGAGACAGAACACTCGGTGTCCCTTTTGAGTCACGCCTTCAGGTAATTTTTTTTATTTTCATCAAAGGAATGGGTTTTACTCGTTTTATTCCCAAAATTACCCGACCCCATTCCTTTTAACCCCAATTTTTGCCAAAATTCTCCCATTTTTTCCATTTCACCGCGATTTTCTCCCCTCTCCTTCTCCCATCTCAATTGTTCATGCATACATCCCTAACGCGGAGTCAAAGCATCGATTCTTTCCCTCTTCACTTCATCTTCATCACTCTCAGGTATGAAATTATGCGTGAAATTTATGCTAACTATACTCGTGGATGTGTTACTTGTGATGGGTGTTGAATGTTTATCTTATGGAAATTGTGGGTGTGTTTGGTCATGGTTGTTATTGCCTTTGGGCTTTCGAAGTCTTAAGTAAATTGTCCCTTTGGGTAACATTATGTGGGTCTTGGTGAATTATTTCTTAGGACCGAATGGGTTTGGTTGAACTTGTGTGTTTGGCGAATGGGGTATCATTGGTTGAATGATGTGGTTTATGCTATGGTGTTTATGGGTATTTCTAAATCTTGTGTAGCAATAGTTCTTTTTTGTTTATGTGGGTCGGGGTGATTTGGGGGTTACATGAACCTGTTTGGTTAGAGGACTGGGGTAGTATTCTGGCCCAAATTGGGGAAATTCTACACTGTTTATCAGGTAGTTCGAAGTCTTGAGTAGAATAGACCTTGGTGATCAGTCCATGAGTAGTGAGTATAGTATGTTTGTTTGAATTTAGTCGTGTGAATTCTTGAGTAGCACTGATGGTATATGATTGAATAAAATTGATTGCTTCATGTATATTGTGTGGGACTTCGAATTTTGAGTACCTAGGCTGAGGAATGCATCAAAATAAGTATGGGGTGGTGCGTAAACACCACTCATGTGTATCAAGATTGTGTATTATACTTGGGCTGAATTGTAGTGTCCTTGCAGGTAACCATGTCAGACACTCAAAGACCCGATAAGGAAGTTGCAACCTCTAGCCAGAGGAGATGTGTTTGGAGTGGAGGGAATGTACATCCCGCACCTGCAGTACCTAGGGGCCAAACCAGGCGATTCGGGGTGAAAGGTGTGGTTAAGGAAGGCAAATTGTGGTGGAAGAAGCACACCGAGGCTAGATATTTCTTGGATGTGTGCATTGACAGGGACAGCTTGGCGCAGGAGTTCCCCCAGATACTAAGGCGGATACGTGAGTTTCATATGGAGTTTATCTTCACAGAGCCGGGTGAGTGCAACTTGCACATGGTTCGTGAGTTTTACGCCAACTGGGAGCCGGACGTGAGATCTCATTTTGTGAATGTGCGGGGAGTCGATGTGACTATCACTCCTGCAGTCCTCAATGACACTGTTGGGACTTCACTGGATGCAGACCCACTGGTACTGACAAGGTTGAACATACGCCCACCATACCAGGACATTCGACATAGTCTCTGCGGCCCACAGTCAATGTTGCAATGGACTAAGCATAGCGGGAAGAGATATCACCAATCTCTCCCCTATGCACACATGCTTAGGGAGGATCATGTTTGGCTGAAGATTGTGATGCACTATTTGATACCGGGACTGCATTACATGAATATCACCCGGGATAGGGTCTATTTGGTCTATGCCTTGATGACAGCCACGGAGTTGAACATTGGGGTTGTCTTAAAATCGACGATGTGGAAGGCCCAGGTTCATAAAGGGCGCAGGTATGTTTGGAGGATGTATTACCAGACTGTGTCGTGCTGCAGGTGTTCCAAAAGAAAACGTGGACTACATGGCACCATTATTCCCAGCACCGGTGGACATCATAAGGACAAAGAGGCCCGACACTAAGTTCCGCCCAACTCTCATCACTGCAGAGCGCCATAGGCGGGATGAGCTTATCATGGCCTAGAGATGTTGCGCCACCAGAATGGTTGTCAGGCTTCCACTGACGCACAATTGGGAGATGTTGAGAGGCGCTATCCGCTGAATGCCCAAGCCAAGGCCCTTCTTGGCATTGGTCCTGAATTTTGTGAGTCGGATGATGATGACATCCCGACTGATTAATAGAGAGTGTGTACTAGCTCGAACGTGGAGTCTAATACTAATGAGGAGGTAGACCCCGCTCAAGTCGGTGATGAGGTCGAACGGGTGATGCTGTGGAGGATTGATCAGGGAGTGTTTTCACCTTACCTCTGTACTGTTTTGTTCTGATTTTTGTGAAGCACTGAGGACAGTGCTAATGTTTAAGTGTGGGGTGAAGGTGAAAATCATCTCTGATCTGTATATATTA
Organism: Solanum gracilifrons; assembly: GCA_029582605.1. Taxonomy (NCBI): domain Eukaryota; kingdom Viridiplantae; phylum Streptophyta; class Magnoliopsida; order Solanales; family Solanaceae; genus Solanum; species Solanum gracilifrons. The sequence goes on from JAJOOH010004750.1 coordinate 18,065, forward strand.
TTGAACATTGGTAGAGTTTGTATTTTTTTTTTTTATTATTTTGGGTTCCTTGGAGGTTGTTTTCGGTTCTTTGTGCCATGTATGAATGGCATCCAATACTACCATCCGCACTAAGTACTTCTTTAGGCTAACTTATTCAATGCTAACTATCTTTCATTCTAATCTATTAAGAGTAGCATACTACCATGCTAGACCTAACTACCATGGAAAAACATCATATCATACAATCCAAGCTATCTAAGGAAGGATACAAGTATACCAACCTAGCCACCATTCAGCCATTCAATAAGATGCAAGCTATCCATAGGGGAGTATGAATCCTCAACCCTAAGCTATCCTTAGGAGAGTATAATATCTCAATCCTAAGCTATTATGAAATTTTCTTGGCCTAACCAAGTCAAGCTACCATGAAGGCATTCTAGTCATGCTACTTCAAGCTAACCTTAGGAGAGCTTAATTCCTCAATCCCAAGCTATCATGCCTATACTAATGCAAGCTACCATGAAAATCATCCTACCAATGCTAGTTCAAGCTAACATTAGGAGAGCTTAATTCCTCAATCCCAAGCTACCATGAGATCTACCATCCCAAGCTACATAATTCAACTATCCATGAAGGAATCATAAGACTCAACCTCAAGCTATTCTAGTCTAACAAGCATGATTCATTTTAGGTGAGTAACCTTTCACATTCTAGATACATGCAAGATAACTCATCATATTAGACTTATTCTATAATCCCTAGTGATCAACATTATGACTTCAAGGCCTACATTCAAACTTTACTTCACAATCATCATACTAGTCTAGATTTCAAGGCACATTAGCCCTAAGCCTTAGTCATAAGCCTATTCTAAGCATAATTCATCAAAAGTCCCAATTCTTAATCATTTCAATTCATATTCTAGTATGAATGCATAAGTCTAGTCAATTCATGATCTCATATTCACATCCTTGGATATACTCCATACATATTAACAATCGAAGAGAATCTAACAAAAATCATCAATTCCTCATCAAAAGATCTAAACCCACATACTTTGGAAATTAGAGTAAATCAAGGAATTCACATAATTTCTTCATAATATCATGAATCAACATCAATTTAATCATATATGAGTAGTATCCAACCGTTTGGAATCATACCCACCTAAAACCCATGCATTGGAAGTAACCCTACCTTCATTGGGGTTCTTCTTCACAAATTCGGGGAAATTCTAGGGGACTCTATGGGTGTAAGAACCCATATATGAAGAGCTAAACATACCTTGATCAAAGCCCTAGCACAAGCCTTTAGCAATAAACCCTTTATTCTTGACCCTAGCTTCAACCATAACTTCTTCTTCAATGGATGTTCTTCTTTGAGAGAGAAATATTTGAAAGAGGAGTGATTTAGGGTTTTGAATTGTGTCTAATGTAAAGTGACTTAAAAATAAGGGGTATATACTTAAAATAGTCTAAATAGGTTAATAAAATACATACAAAATGACCCCCACTTAAACCTAGTTGAATAGGATTTTACTTAATTGTCCTCAACTTGGCAGCCCCGTCCCAGGCACCACGGCCACTTGGACGGTCAGTGAAGGGCACCACTGTCAGTGGTGGTGCACGTGGTCCATGGACCAGTATCTCCCCCAATCCTTTTTGTCCCTCAACCACCCTAATTTGCCAAGGCACCTTCACGGGCACTTTGACGGGTCGTGGTCAAGCCAACGGCTCGTGAAGTGCCTCGTGGACTTGAGGCAGTGTCTAGGCCTCTTGGTCTGGCCTCCCAAGTGTCTAATGCATCTTCAAGGACCCCTTAACGAACCATGGTCCACACCACTATTTGTGAAGGTGGTTGTGAACTCTTAGGCAGTGGTTGCCAAGGTTGGGCAGCTTTGGCCCTTTGGCTTAGGCTTGCCCTTTTGCCTTGGTGGCTTCCCTTCCCATGCACCACCAAACACCTATGGGTCATCTAGGCTACTAGGTCTAATGCACACCTTGAATCCCTACCATTAAACTCCTCATTAACAACACATAAAGTCTCCTCTACGACACTATTTCACATATGACACACCATAGAACCCTAGCTTGTGGCTCGAGTTTGGTCTATTAGTTTCAGGGGTATTACATCTAGCTTGTTTGTGTGTTGAGACAGGATAATGAGTACACATGATAGGTATGGTCGACCAATGGAGCACCTCCCAGTAGAAGTGATGAGATTTAGGGATCACATCTTGAACTTCAAGCATCTAGAAGGAGAACCTTTTCATGAGTCGTGGCTGAGGTTTAAAACACTATTGATACAATGCCCAACTCATGAAATTCCCGATTTAGTTCTACTGGAATACTTCTATAGGAGTTTGAATCCCAGAAATAGAGGGTTAATCGACCAACTTATGCCAGGTGGTCGTGAGAAATATCCCTATAAGACCGCAGCTAAATTCCTTGACCTTGTGGCAAAAACCAACAAGGATACTGAGAAGGACCAGCAATTGATCATTTTGCTGGGTCAGATGGATAACTTGACCCAAAAGGTCGAGAAACTAGAGGTGATGTCCAAAGAAAAGAGCAAATGCAGACCACCTATTGAGCAGGGAGGATCTATGGACATTAAAAATAAACATCTCGAACATATGTTATTAACCATTCTTCAAAAGCTAAATAAGCAAGATAGAGTGATAGAGAAGATTAGAGAAAATGTAGAAGTGCTAAACCAGATGAGCGGTTCTCACTCTAGATCCATCCAACTAATTGAAACTCTCATGGGTCATGTAATGTCTTATCTCCATCAAGGACAAGGCAAGGGATCGCCAAATGATGTTTTGGCTAACCCCAAAAGTGAAATTTAGGTGCTAACCCGCTTCGTGCCACGACGTTAACTAAGGCGTTGTTTGGGAGGCAACCCAAAGCCCTTAACTACTTTAATTTTGTTATTTTTGAAATAAAGGTGTTTTTATTTTGTAGGATTAGGCATGAAAAGTTAGTGAAAAAGTACAGGATGAATTATACAAGTCCAACTAGCGAATCGCCGACTAGATCGGCGACTGCTACCAAGACCGCTGTTTGGATCCTCACTTTGACTAAGGATCCTGTAAAACTCGATGAGATAGATGAACACTCAGTGGATAGCCGAGTAGCGAAGAAAATCCAATAATGTCGCCGAATGGATAAGATCTGGAAGGATTTTATAAAACCACGGGTCTGGACTTTCAACCTTTTTCATATTCTCTCTCTCAATTTTTGCAAAATCACACCTACCTAGTATTTTCAGAATTTTTGCACCTCGTAAGTATTTTAGCTGCTTTAGTAGTGCTTGGATCTGTAATAACCTGCCGCCTAGCATCACAATTTGGACCTAATCTACCCAAAAGGTTGGTTCTCCAAACTCTGCAATTAATTATGATATTTATGCTCTCATTCCAAGTAATTTTATCCTATGTCATGTGATGTGCCTCTCTAATAAACTTAGGCTATTCAGCGTGCTGAGGCGAGCTTGCCGAATCACTTGGCAGTTCGCCCAAGGGACTCCATCTCGCTTTTAAATTTATACTATTCGTAATCAGTGTTCTGTACCTCTCAGCCAAAAGTCGTGATCGTCAAAAGCAGTCGGCGACTCGTCGAAGGTCTCCTTGGTCACCTTTTGTCTACATTCCCGAACCTTTCTGCACTATATACTTTGGCGGATAAAGCTGTGATTGCCAAAGCAACTTGGCGACTCACCGATCTATCCGGCGAGTTTATCTGTAATTACATCCCTTTGAACGTGATTTAGTTTTTTTAACTTCTTCCGGATTCTTTGCAGAAATGGATAGATCTAAAGTTGCAGGAAGAAGCAAGCCACCTAGAAGTAAAACAAAAGGGATCACAATCAAAGAGGATGCAGACGTGTTCACAAGCAAAGTTGCTAAACTTTCCACAAATGGTGAAAAAGGGAAGGGCAAACACAAGACCCTTGAATTGACAGATGTAAGCACTGACAGTAATGGCTTTTATAGATATAACCCCAACCAATCTTAAAGCGGAGATGTGGGTTCTGATAAAGAAGATATGCTAATAGCACAGAGGGCCGAGCGGTGAACTAAAAAGCTGAATGATTCATCCAGGGCCAGGACATACCAGCCTACCACTACTACACTTCCAGTTCCAAAGCAGGCAATGGTATTAACACCTCCAGTGCAAGGTCCTCCGCCCAAATCTATGAATCAAGTAAAGGTTGAGCGGCTGAGAAAAATTTTAAAGGAAAAGTGTATGTCCATAGATGGTGTTATAGACAGTCACCCAGAGATAATGGAGTGTCTGAGATACCACAAGTTCCAAATCTTCACCAAACCCCATGGCCCTTATATTCCAAAGTGGGTAAGAGAATTCTACAGTGCATACAGTGCACTAATACCCCAGCAAAAGCAACTAGCAGCAGCCTTCAAAGAAGTTGACTATGTGGTTGTCAGAGATAGAAGGGTGAAGTGTAATAGTGAGGAAATCAACACAGTCCTGGGCCTGTCCACAAACATTGGGGATCACTGCCAGTACTTGATTAGAAAAAAGCAGCTAGATGAGATGAAAAAGTGGTTAGCCCCACTAATTGCAGATGAGACTCCCAAGTGGTTGGCGGAAGGAGTTCCGATTGAAAAGAAAGAACTAAACATAGCAGCAAGGTTCTGGTTTAGTTTTATCAGCAGCGTAATTATGTCATCTCAGAATGAGTCAATCCTTCGCCTCGCCAAGGCATCTTGTCTGGGTTGAGTCAAAGAGGAGACTCAGATAAATTTGGGTACAATCATCGCTTCAAAGATACTCATGCGTGCAAGGCAGAGTCGAACCTCACTTTCATTCCCAGTCTTGATCACTGAATTATGCAAACGAGCCCAAGTGCCTCGAGATACCAAGAAGGATGTGGAAGTGATGACCACAGCCTCTATTGATATCTGGAAGATCGAAGATGAGTACCTTAAGGATCAAGCAGAAAGGAAGAAGGCAGCAGTGATGGAGTTAGTCAACATAGAATCATCGCCTACAAAGGCATCTCTGCCTGCTTCGACCCCTGGGCCTTCAGGTATGTCCATTGCCACTATTACTCCCACTGATACTCCAGGTTCTTCTGCTGCTTCACAATCGCCAAGACCTACTACTGTTGATGTTGTTTCCTAGCTTCCACTCATCCGAGCATCCCTACTTCGAATGGGACAGCTGGCTCATTCTGCTGATCATCGAGCTACTAGCCTAGAGGCCTCTGTTCCAACCATGATCTGGATTGCCTTAACTGATGCTATGACACCTCTGAGCTCTACCATTGATGCCCTAGCAGTCAGAATAGCGGTGTATAAGCACAACCAAGGGTCCACAGAGGAGGTGATGGCGTTAAAAGCTGCCATTGCTGAACTAAGAAAAGATGTAGACCACATAAATGCCACTGATGTGTCCATCGTCATTGGAACAGTGGAGATGCCAGACATGCTTGAATTTCCTCAGAAGATTAAAGGACATAGGGGTAGAGCGCAGCAGGTAGCTGACCATAAGTCAAAAGCAAAGACTGATTAAGAGACGCATGAAGAGACTGAGGGAGATGCAGAAGAAGACTTGACTGAGATAGACGAAACTATGATAGATGTTGTTGTGCAAGCTTCTTCGGCAAAATCTCCTGCTACTAGATCAAGTGGAGCTGGTCCTTCTGGTGGTCACTACGGGTATTGATGCCCAGACAGATAAAGTGACCCATTAGCCAGGATCCTCTCTTTACCTCCCTTTCTAACCTTTGTTATTTTCAAAATCTTGGTTAATTTTATTTGCATTTGAGGACAAATGATTTTTATTTGTGGTGGGGTGAGGCCCACTTGTGTGTGCTATTTGTGATTCGTGTATTGTATATATTTGGGTTGTCTATTTCTAATTGTGTTTTTAAAATAGCTTTGTGAGTGTTTGAGCTTGTTGCTCCATTTTTTTTTATTTGCAAAATGATTTTGACCCTTTCGAAAAATTTTGAATTTTTTGCACATTTTTGCCACCCCTCGTGAGTTGATGTGGCTGTTCATTTGCAAAAAATTTGAGTCCCGATTTCGATCAATACCAAGGACTTGAATATTGCTCTCAATCGAACGAACATGAATGTACGGCTACGATGAGGCCAAATGAAGTTGCATAGACAATATGTAAACTCTTGGAATCTCATTGTGATTAGCCATTTATTGAATTGATTCTCTTGTAATGACCGTTGCACACTAGCGAAAGTGTGTAGTCTTGTTTGAATTAAGTGTCGATGCCTTGTGTGATTAGCTTGGCTTGAACCTTGCATGAATAAACCTAGAATTTGCCCTGTTAGTCTGATTGATTTAGAAAGGTGTGCTCTTGAAATGATCTTAGGCAACTTTAAAGAGTGTGAGCCAAATTTAACATATACCTCTTTTGTGGCCTACTCGTGAGCGTGTGAAACTCTTTTTGAATACCCTTTGAACCTTACCTTTCTTTGAAATAACCTTGATGAACCCTTGACCTTACTTGACCCACTACCTATAATCCTCTTGATTTGTGGTTTAGCGAATAGCCAACTTAGGGTGTGGTAAAAAGGAAAAGGAAAAGTCAAGAAGTGCAAGAAAAGTCCCCCTTAACCCCTGGTGTTGCAGAACAATGGAAACCCTTCGGAAAAAAAAAGCATATTTGTGGAATAAAGTACAAAGGAAATCGGACTTCCAAGCAACCCATGGAGGTGAATAAAACAGATGACTTAGAAGTACTAGAAAAAGAATTGATAAAGGAAAAGAAGGGAATGCCTTGAGAATACCACATCTCACGAGAAAAAAATCACTGAGCTTAAATGACCATACCTTTGCACCCATCCCCATTACAAGCCTTAGAAAGACCTTTTTGATCCTGAGTAAGCCAAATCAAAAGTTGATTGGAAAATAAGGGCAAACCTGTGGGTAAAAGCATGCATTGTGTTCCTCTTTTTGAGTGTGAGAGTTGCATCTGATTCCTAATCTTGAATTGATTAAACTTTGAGTGTGAATATGGAATCATTCTTGATGTGAGGGCATTTAGATACTTCATATTGAGCTTAATTGCACAAGTAGCAAGTATTTCGAGCATGAGAATATTTGGTAATGGTGTGTCATAACTTGGATCTTTGAGTACACAATTGATCCTCGCATAAGTAAATTTGAGTCTGGTTGTGTGCTTTCATGATTTAGTCTTGTGTAGTACTATTTGAGACACCTTGTTGAACGGCTGAACTTGAGTTTGCTTGAGGACAAGCAAAAGTTTAAGTTGGGAGTGTTGATGAGTCCACAAATTGGACTCGTTTAGGGCTTTATTTTGATAGAAATAGTGTCCTCAAATGTTTATTTTGTCTCAATATCTGATGAAAACTCTCAAGTTTCAGGTATTTGAAGTTTTAGTGGAAGCATGGACACTTAGGCTCAAAAATGAACTAAAATGCTGAAAAGAACGAAGAAGCTGAAACCTGAGCATCGCCAAGCACACTTGGCGATTCGCCGAATGGACGCACTACTCCTTTTGTTCCAGTACACTAAGCCCTGAAGGAGCAGGATCAAAAAGGCGATGAAAGGAGCAAGATCAAAAAGGCGATGAAAGGAGCAGTCGGTATTTCGTCGAATAGTTCCGCGAAGAAGTACTGTGTCACCCAATGACACAGAGCACGACCATGCTGAAAGCTAGTGCAAGATTGCGACGAACTACACCAGAGAGCGAATCGCCGAGTTAATCGGTAATTCCAACTAACCTCGCCGAACGATCCGCTACCACTAATTTCTGAAGTATATAAATACTAAACTTATTATTAATTTTTAGAGAGTCGAACATTAATTTTACTTTCCAGAATAGAATAGTACTTTTTGGAATATTTTCTCTCAAGTTTAGAGAGGGTTTTTGGGAGACTTAAAGAAAGAAGGATTTTTTCTTCCCCAAATTGGAAGTGGGTCTTCTCCATTCTTCTTCCTTTGCTTAAATCAAGGTTTAATTCCGTATACCCATTTGATTTTAGTATCATTTTAGGTGTATTTTGTTATTTCTTGATGTGTGGCTAAAAACCCCCATTCTTGGGGTGTGATTTAGAAAATATGTGTTGATATTGTTGTTGGGTCTTGCTTGCTAATAGGATAGATGTATTTTAATGGTGATTTCACCTAGTGGTTGTGGTTCAATGTAATGGGTTTGTAGTTGCAAATACAAAACCACCCATGTGTTTTCAGCCTGCCCGAGAGGGAGGTCGCGAAACCAAGACCGCTAGACTGATGGCCTAAGGAGTGGGTCGACATGAGGTTCAGCTCGAGACGGTGAACCCTAGTCCCATATCCTAACACTCAGCTCGAGAGAGTGAGTGGGGTAAGGCTTAGGCTGGCCTTCATGCGGCAAATGGGTGTCCAAGAGGAACGCATTTGAAACGGGGTAAGTTGCCCGAGACGGAACTTATTTCCATCTAAAGCTTAGCCTAGTCACTATTATCTTGCAAATTTCTTATCGAAAGCATGTACCCAACAATTTATCGCAACTTGTATTGCGGTCACACCACAAGAACTTGTCCCCATACTTGATCTTCTTATTATTTTTGTTATTTTTTTACTACTTGTGACAAAACCCCCATGTGATATTTGACACCTTTGTGTCACCCCTTTTAATTTATAATATTTTTAATCGTTAATGTCTTTAGCTACGACTAGTTTTAACTAAATTTTATTTTTCTACTAATTCTCAAAACCACTCCCTTGGGACACGACCCCAACCCTTGGTTGGGTTACTATATTATCGACAATCGTAGACACTCGTACTGTAGGTTAGTGTCGTTAGTCACGATAAGCATCAGTTACAATTTTGAATTTTGTGTTAGTGGGCTGGTTCTCTTTTTGAATTTTGGGTCTTGGTCAAATGGGTCTACATTTTGAGCCTATTTTAAATTTTCAGATGGCCAATTTAGCTATTCTTCAATTAATGAAATAAAGAAATGGACCATCTAAAAGGGCAATGCAGTCTTTTTAATTAATCCGCTCTTGGAAAAAGAAAAACAAAGAAATTTCGTTGGTCATCTTGGCTGGCACATTAGGAAGGTAAAGAATCTAACGCATGCATCGGCTCTTAAGTTCTCAAGAATAGTGGTATTTAATATTGTACACCTATTTCAGCCCCATCTTTCTTTCATTTCAAGAGAACAAGAAGAAGAAGGAAAAAAGAAAAGGAGAGGAAAAAATTAGAAGAAGAAAAATCACAAGAATAGAAAGTAAAAGTCTTCTAAAAAAAAATTATGTCATCTTTGTGTGAGTTTGTGAGTTCAATTAGCTTTGCTTCCATCATTGCTTTGCCATCATCTCTTTAGGTATATTCCTTTCCTACATTAGCAATGTAACTTCAAAAAAAAAATGAAACATGTTGCTTATATTTTGATTAAATTATTATGTTTGGTTCATTTGAATTAGTTAAATATGTTATGATGATTGATATGATTATGTCTTGTTGTTATTGTATATTTGTGTTCTATTATTAATAAGGTCCTAATTATATTTTTATCATTATGAAGTTGACATTTAAATATATGTTTTGCTAAAAAAAATAAAAATCAAAGTCCTTTTATCAATTCAAAAAAGAGGTTGTTTTTTGCAAAAACACAAAACTGGTCATTTTTGCAAAAAAAAAAAATGTATATCTCATTTTTACAAAAAAATATAAATCTGATCATTTTATAAATTCTGTTTTTTTCTCTTAAATAAATATATGAAAATGGTTATTGAAACAAAAATACAAAATCGTCTACTTTTGGTTAGTAAACTATTAGATAAAATTGGTTATTTATTCAATTTTCTTTCAAAAGAAAACAATGTAGCCATTTTGTGTAAAACAGAAAGTTTTACTAAAATGGTCATTTCTGAAATTGTATCAATATGAAAAAAAAAAACAGTACATCACTACTTGTTTTAAAAGAGGGCTTAGTTATTATTTTATTAAAAAAACTCTTTTTTTTCTTTTGTTGTTATTGTCAAGTAGTGATACTTACATTTGTGTGTGTGTATATATATATATATATATATATATATATATGTGTGTGTGTGTGTGTGTGTGTGCGTGTGTTTCTTTTTAAAAAAACATTAATTAGCGTTTTGCAAAAAAAAAATCATTTTCATGTCTATATGTTGCAACAAGTTCATTTATTCATTAAATTTATTTTATCATTATTAAAAAAAATTGAGTCATTAATTATTAGTCTTTTTTTAAAAATAAATAAAATTTATTAAATACCACCATGTGTTCGGTTATAATCCTTGGTGTGTATTTTTTCTAAAAAAGAGGTCTTGTGTGCGGTTACGCTCCTAGGCCAATCATTTTGTTTTTGAAAAAAATTTAGTAACTAACACAAATTTACATTTTATCCAAAAATTATTTTTAGCCAAACATTAGTTAATAAAGCGATCGTGCTACAACCACAGGACTCGGGGGTGCCTCACACCTTCCCCTGATCAATAGAATTCCTTACCCAATTTTTGTTTTCGTAGACTAAAACCTTTAAATTAGGAATTTACTAGGTGACTTGGAACACCCAAAAAACTCAATTCCAAGTGACAACTATAAAATAGTAATCATTTTTTCTTTTAATTTTATTTTTCAAAAAAACACATCACATCCTTAACAATTGCAAATGCAGAGGTGTGACATTGGGCGAGGGAACATTTTTATCGTCGTGATCCACAGATGGATTACTACAAAGGTACATGTAACAAGATCGAAAGCCACAAAGATCGTCTTCGAAATTGGGCGGGCGCGCCATCAGGAAGGGAAGAGTGGCGCACGTTTTTGAACAACCTTGCAGGAGATGCCATCCAATGGAAGTTTTCTGGGAAAAGAGGATTAGCATTTGCAAGGACTCGATATTTTTTCTTTATCAAGTTAATTAGGCTAAGGGGCATTCAACCATATGCACCTCTTCAGTTTATGCGGCAATTTGGAGTTATCCATGACATTCCACTATGGTCGATCATGGGATCACATGAAGAGACTTTCACTTCAATCTCGCTAGAACGGATAAGAAATCTGCAACCTGGGTGGGAATACATGATTGATTTAGACATAGGAAAGAAAAGCTGGTGTACGTCAAAATATTACGGTTGGCGGAATGTTGTGAGTCATATGGCTCATCCAAGCGTACGAGTGATTCGGAGGTTTGTAGACAACCAACGAATTGATTGAGTTAGAAAATCGGTGCTTCCTCACATAGGATTCACTACACCCATGTACAATCAGATAGTTCATGGATCTCTCGATTATTTAATCCAGGTGGTTGATGAAGAAAAGGAAGAAGACCCTGAAGAGGACCCCGAAGAAGAGGTGGAGGAAGACCACATGTAGGTTTTTGAAATGAGTTCTAACATTTATAACCCAAGAGATGGAGGGGTGATAGACATGTCACCCGAGCACGGCCGTGAAGAGTCTCTAGAGTACCACCCAAAGCCATATTACGATGGGAACGATGATGATGATGATGCCCCAACCTGGCCGTAGATCGTCGTTCTTCTTCAAACTCTCTCTTCAAAGTGTCGTATGGCCTATCCCTCTTGTATTCCTTATGTCCACCCCTGTACTTTCATTTCTTAGGATCGCCTACATCAGTGTAATAGCCGGATTGCCTTGATCAATGAAGTTATGTTTGCTCCACATCAAAAATGTGTTTAAATGGATCATTCATTATCAAACTAATTACAATGTAGGCCTACCTCAGGCAAAAAGAGGTTCTATATTAGGACGCGTTTTGAATGTTTCCAAATTGGCGTATATATGTGTTACACTTACATATTTGTTACATCTTTCAATATCTCCCAAACTAACATAGTTTCCCTTTTTATTTGTTTTCTTTTCTTTTTCATCATTTATCCCCAAAAGTACGATGATTTGTGTCAACTAGCAAACTGGCTAACTCACGATACAACCTTCAATCAAAAGGAAAGATGGCTGATAAAAATGAGTTCAATTCTGCCGCAAACATAATGATACCTATTGAGAACCCTGAAGGTTCTCAAAATGTAACAGACATTCAAAACGAGGAGAAAATGGCTCATATAGAACAAGAACTTGAGATCTTGAGGGAAGAATTGTGTCAAGTGTGAGACTTGGCCAAACTGTCGGCTACCACTTTCCCTACTTTCAAGATGCCTATCTACTTCCCAAAGACTGACTTGCCTTCTGCCGACTTGCCAAATCATCCAGAACAAACTCAACACCAGCTTCTCCAACCCCAGTCAGAACCGTTACGGACCTCTCTCATCGCGACCCTACCATATCTACAATGCAACATATACTTTGGGCACATATCACCGCTCTCTACGAGCCACATGTTCCACCTGTATATGCCATTGGGGCTCCTACCTTCACAACGCCAGTTGTGATTAATGTCCCGTACGAGGTTGATCCATATATAGAAATGGAGAAAGATTCTTAATTGAAAGAGGATGCATCATTCAATGCCCAACTTCATCGTCTGAGAAAGGCATTGAAAAACTTACAAGTCACTAGAGGAACAGAGAGTTTGGATTATGATGACTTGTGCATCCATCCAGACTTTGACATGCCAATAAGGTACAAACCACCGAAGTTTGACATATTTAATGGAAAAGGTGACCCTCACGCTCATTTAAGGGAATACTTTGGCAAGTTAGTCGGTGTAGGGAAAAATAAGAATATGAGGATGAAGTTGTTCATCCGGAGTCTATTTGGAGAAGTATTGACTTGGTATACGCGTTAGGACCCTCTAAAATGGCGTGACTGGCAGGAAATGGCTGAAGATTTTATGACTCGTTTCAGATTCAATACTGAAATTACAGTCGACACATTCTCATTGGCCAACATACCGAAGAAGCCATCCGAGAATTTCCAAGAGTACACATGACATTGGAGGACTGAAGACTCAAGGGTGCAACCACCACTAGATGAGAGTGAGCTCTCAAAATACTTTATTCGAGCTCAAGAAGGTATCCACTTTGACAAGATGATGTCAATGATGGACCAGAAGTTTGCACAATTGGTCAAGATGGGAGACTTTATAGAAGAGGTTGTTAAATCTAGGAAGATTCAGTCTATGGTCGCATTGCAAGCTGCAAGTAGGGACATACAATTGGGTGTCATTGGCGGCAACAAAAAGGGGAGAATGTTTCAGCTGTCACTTACCAACAAGGAGGACTGATGAGTCCGAGATTTGGACTCATTTAGGGATTTATTTAATAGATAGATTTAGGGTCCTCAAATGCTTAATTTGTTCCATAAACTGATGTTTAATCCTTGATTTTCAGGTATATGGATTGAGAAACAAAGCAATGGCACTAACATGCAAAAAGGAACAAAACAAACTGAAGAATTATAGAAAGGCAAGCCTGGTGATCGCCAAGAGCATTTGGCGAATCACCGAATGGATAGTTCCACCGCCTAAAGTTCCAGTGTGCCAGCCCTGAGGGAAGAAACCAAGTCAGCGACAAAAAAGAGCATCCAGTGCATCGCCGAGCAGTGTCATGAAGTAGTGATAAATCGTCCAAAGTTACAGAACCTAAAAATGCTGAATGCCAAGGTGAAAAGACGATGGAAGAGATCAAAGGGTGGCTCGTCGAGTGGTTCGGCGAGCCCGACTTACTTCGCCGAATGCCCATTCGTAGCATATTTTTGGCGACTATAAATTAGATTTTGAACATTTTATTTCAGTATCAGAACTTATGTTGAGAAATTAACTTAGTCTTAGAACATTTTCTCTATAGTTTTTCTTAGCTTGAAAGAATTTGAGAAATTCAATTTGGAGAATTTTGAAGTGGGTTTCGAAGATTCGACAAATTGGAGCATTGTACAAACAAAATCACTCTTACCCAGTTGATGGATAATTGATTCGGTAATGGTTTTTATCTTTTTATGATGTTAGGCTAAAACCCCAATTCTTCGGGTGTGATCATGTGATTATGGGCAGAATTAGTTTATGGGTGTTGCTAATTACTAGTTTAAATGTTATTTAGAAGTGAGTTTAATCATTAATCGTGGTTCAATTTAAGAATTATAGTTGCGAATGTAGTTCTATATTTTTGTTCTTGGCTTGCTCGAGAGAGAGAGGTTTTAGAACTAAGATTATTGATTAATGGTTTGTGGGTATTGGATTGATTTGGGTTTAGCTCGAGAGAGTGAATCCTAAACCCATTCCTACACATTTAGCTCGAGAGAGTGAATGGATTAAGGTGTTAGTTGTTCTTCATTGTCATGCTTGTTGATGTTCGAAAGAAATCACCTGACTCGGGGTAGTTGTTCGAGAGAAAGCTATATCCCTTATAGTCTAGCCTACTCATTGATATTTAGTTATTTACTAGTAATTGCAATTACCCATATGCCTATATTTGCGTATAATCGATCACATCCCGAGAATCTTTTTCCCTATTGTTATTTCATAGTTTTTGTGACTATTTGTAGTTGATAACTAAAACAAAAACCCCCATCTAACATTCGTGTCACCCCTTTAATTTGATTATGTCTTTTGTCGATAATTTCTATTGATATGGCTGATTAGACCACGTTTGTACTTACTATTTAAATTTAAAACATGTACCGCTCCCTGTGGGATTCGACCCCAACTCATTTTAGTTGGATTTTATATTGATTTACGACCGTTGAACACCTAGAATTGGATGAGGTGTGCTTGAAACGTTGAATCAAAATGGCGTCGCTACCGGGGAGTGGTGTTGTTTGAAATTCTTTTGGTGAAGTTAAATTGTGTTCTTCTTAGTTATAGTTGAATCTTCTTATTTTTAATTATGGTATGTGTTGCTTGTGTTAAACAAAGGAGATGCACGTAAACCGTAGTAATGGTATCCAAGTGGGCCACAAAGATGATGTCGGGAACCTTAATAGTGATAATGACCCCAACATCAATGACCAATTCCAAATGGGTGGTGTTGGGGACATTTGTTTGCCTTCAGCTGAAGGAAACACTGTTTTCCACATCACAAGCACTATGCTTCAGCTCCTTCAACTACGTCTATGATACTAAGGGCCCTTCGGTGAATCATCGACACTACTCGGCAAGCTCAGACTAGCCCACCAAAAATTAAGCATGTTTTAGGGGTTAGGGGCGCAAAAAGAGAGATCAGGGGACCTTTCGGCGAGTCTCCAAGTGAACTCGGCGAGCTCAGGCATCCCGCCAAAATTTACAGACCCTAACTAGCCAATTTAAGAAAAAAAAGGCGATCAAAGGAGGACATTGGCGAACTGCCAAACCGTTCGACAAGCTTGACCCAGCTCGCCAAACTACCCAACGTGCCAGATTTGAACCCCGTTTCCTAAATTCAAGCCCGCAGCCCCCGAAATCAAAATCAAACACACACCATATGCAATAAGGACCAGACCCAATCGACACATGCCTCCGGGGTATTCAGCCTTCCCTCGGTTTGGCTAAAATTAACCATTTAATGACTTTTGCCCTTAAGAATTACGTCAAACGCTCCATCATTGGGCAGTATGTCATTTAGCGCAATTACGGGTTATGCAAACTTCACCCCGTTATACCCAACATAAACTAACCGCAACCCAACAATTTACGATCAATTTTGACTTTTTAAACTCGGGAAATCATCATTGTAAACAATTAGGCACAATAAAACAGGCAATCCAACACATCAAATGCAATTCAAGCACAGGCCCAGCGCAAATCATCACCAGATTACCAAAGCCATTCGAGTTCAACTATTAAACTAGAGTTCGGGGTTCGAAAAACCAACCTTAATGCCGAATGAAAAGTTTAAAGCACTAGGCGGCAATGTAAACCAAATCCGAGCACGAGATCAATAACAAAAAATGACTAAATGGAAACTATGGAAGATCTAAAGTGTGGGTGAGAGTATATAAGGCTAAAAATGAGGGAATATGAAAGATTTTGAAAATTTGAATCGTTTGGCCTTTTAAAACCTTTTAGTTCGTGGCCCTTTCGGTGGTATTAGTCGACCACGCCGAACTACTCGGCGATCCACTGAGTGGTGACTTGCCTCACCAAGTTTTACAGAACCTCCAGTCAATCTAGGGGTCCAAACGGCGAACAAAATCGGGCTCGTCGACCTATTAGGTGAGTCACCGATTTAGCCATTGGCCCACCGAGTTTTACAAACTACCACCTGATATTTTTGTGAGTCCAGCGGTGGTCTAAGTCGGGCTCCCCAACCTCTTCGGTGAGTCACCGACTAGACTCTTGGCTCGCCAACCTGCACATTTTCAGACACATTCCACTTTTCAACCTGCACAATCAACACCCATTATTCAAAAACAAACTCAAAGCATTAAAAACTTGGGTTGCCTCCCAAGAAGCGCCTTAGTTAACGCCGTGGCACGACGCAAGCACCTATTCAAGCTTCATTCTTGGGGTTTGCCATAGTATCACTAGGCAACCCCCTTGTTGCCTTGGGTTCAAATGTGAAGCAATCTAACCCATTTGGGTCTCCAGCTGCTTAACTGAGACTGAGTGAGAGGTCATCATCTGGTTAAGAGTCTACACATCCTTCTTCATTTCCTTCAAAACTTTGTCAGACCCTTCAACCTTATTGAGAATGCGTGAAAGCATATCTTCAGTACGGCCACCCTCATAATCTTTAGGCTTTTGAAGCTCGTGGGGAGGATTATACCTATCATTCTCCCCTTCTCTTTCCTTCCAAGTGGCGTTATGATCACGCCAATCTCTGTCACGGTCTCTCCAGCCCTCATCTCTATTCCAACCTTGGTTTCCACCCGGTCTTGGGTAGTTAGCACGATAACCTCCTCTTTGGTTGGCTAGGAAGTTCACTTCCTCATTGTATAGCATTTCAAATTGGGCTTCATCGGGATTCACTCCAATAACACCCACAGCATTTTCACTCTTCGTACCAACACCCATGACATTTTTAGCTAAGATGTCCAGCTGGGTCATCATCTTTGCCATGTTTTGGTCTCTCTCTTGATTTTTTTTTATCTGCTCCTTTGTCATGCCAAAGTTGAGAGGAGAGATTTGGTCCCCACGAGTGTACCACACCCTGTTAATCTCTGCCATGCAGTCGAGGAGTTTCCGGGAACAAGTTGGTTAGCAACTCTTTTGTTCACCGAGTCAAGACTCCTATAAAAGTATTGCAGCAGCAAGTTGTCAGGCAATCCATGAGTTGGGCATTGCAACAATAGCTTCTTGAACCTCAGCCAAGTATAGTGGATTGTCTCACCCTTCAAGTGCTTTAAACTTTGGATACTATCCCTAAGCGTCATCGTCTTTGATGGGGGGAAATCGTACTTGGAACACTGACCATCTCCATCCAAGAAGTGATTGACTCTCTTGGCAACTCCGCCAACCACTTGCTTGCCTCACCTATCAGAGAAAATGGGAACAACCTCAACCGGACCGATTCTTGAGATATGTTCTTGAATGAGAACGGTCCACAAACATCAAAAAAATTCATGATATGCTCATGGGGATCCTCATGAGCCAGACCTCCGAATAAACCCTTCAATTGATGGAGTTGAAGCATGGTGCTTGTAATGTGGAAAACAATGTTTCCTTCAGTTGGAGGTAAACGAATGGCCCCAACACCACCCATTTGGACCAAGTCATTGACGTCGTTGAGGTTTCCAACATCATCTTGGTGGCCCACTTGGCTACCATTACTACCGTTTACGCTCATTTCCACTGTTTAACACAAGCAATACAAAATCAAAAACAAAAATAAGTAGATTAGACTATAACTAAGAAGAAACAATTCAACTTCACCAAAAGAATTTCAAGCAACACCACTCTCCAGCAGCGGCGCCATTTTAATTTAACGTTTCAAGCACACCTCATCCAATTCTAGGTGTTCAACGATCGTAAATATGTATAAAACCCAACTAAATAAGTTGGGGTCGAATCCCGCAGAGAGCGGTACGTGTTTTAAATTCAAATAAGAAGTAAAAATGTGGTCTAATCAGCCATAGGAATAGAAATTATCAAAAATAACATAAATCAAATTAAATGGGTGACACGAATGTCAAATGGGGGTTTTTGTTTTAGTTATCAACTACAAACAGTCACAAAAACTATGAATTAACAATAGGAAGAAAGATTATCAGGACGTGATCGATTATAGACAAATATAGGCATATGGTTTTTTCCTTATGTGTTGGACCCCTAAACTATGTCGTTTAACCCCTAAACTACAGAGCGTTGGTCAATTTTAGCTTCGTAAACTAATTAGAACCTAACCTAATCAATTATTCACCAAATATTCATCAAACTTAGAGAAAAATAGAGGAGAAAGTAGAGCATCCCTAGTTGAAGAACGCAATGAATTTTCATTAGTTCCTGCCCCGACATTGAAAGATTTCTCCGTGAAATTCGTCACCAGGTATGTGAGATTTCACTAGTGTGTTCCTTTCACCCATTAGGTCCCTAGATTTCAGTCAAAATCTTGATTTCCTCAATATTATCTAGACCTAGGGTTTCTTGAATGTTAGAAATTGTTGGGTTTAAGCTGTTAGAATGATCCAAATTAGATTATCATGTTATTACATAGTTTCTTGTATGATATTCAGAACCCTAGTTTTGTAGATTAGTTTAGTTCATGAATTACACATGCTAGGTCAGTCTAAACAGATATACATGTTTCAGTTTACGAATGTCACATTATCAGTTATAATTGTGACATTCTGAGAGTTTGCATGTCAGTAATTGAGCTATCCGGTACTTCAGCATATCAGTTATAATATTACTTATATATATTCTAATTGGGAGTAGCTTAATACCGAGTGGACTAGGGTTCAGCGTAACCGAATAGTTTCAGAACTATGTGCCCCTATAGGTTTATAAGTCCCCCTCTGTGGACATTACATTTTAGTGATCACACCAGTCATGCCTCTATACCTCTGGTAGGGTATATTGGGTCCTCTCGATGGGGTGTATATATTGGACTCCATATTTAGCTTATGTGGCTTTATGTCGGTTATTAGCAGCTCCCTTACGGTCAGATTCTATTGCATTGACCATGTCATCAGTTACAGTCAGATTTCAGTCTTAGCATGTCATAAACTTGGTCATTGCATTCAGTTAGCTCATATTTAGTATTATCAGTATAGTATGATGCTTATATCTTATCATTGCTCATATATATGCTTTGGTTCAGTTTATGTTTATTGTTCAGCTTTATTCTATCTTGCATGCTCAGTACCTTTCAAGTACTGACGCATACTCTGCGCTACATCTTCTCGTGATGTAGGTTGAGGTTCTCAGCTTCCAAATCATGCATAGATCAGTTCTTAATCTTCAGTTAAGTAGCATCAGTGGTGAGTCATCATTCTTCGAGGACGATTGACATGATTATCTTCCTCTGCTTTTAGTCTTTAGTTTTAAGTATTTGCTAGATCTAGTTGGGGCATGTCCCAGCATTTCTAGTTAGTAGAGGCTTTATTTCAGACATAGTTAGAATCAGCTTTAGTATTTGAGTTTAACTTTTCAGTTGTTGTTAGACTCTCAGTAATTACATATTCAGATTTAGTATGGGTATTCCCCATCAGTTCAGATTAGCTTCTGCACAGTATTTATTGATTTAGATTATCTCTAAGTATGCTTATGATATAGCAGCAGGGTTAGCTTGGGGTCACTCGTGATCCTAGGTCCCGTGTCCGCATCCTAGGGGTAGCTTTGGGTGTGACAGTTTCATTCATAATCATTAGATTTCACACAAAGAACCTCAACAATCAATATAACCAACAATATATTTCATGACATACATTTTTACTATTGAGTGCTTTAAACATTTAGTACAAACTTCTTTTTACAGGTACATACTAAACTTACATAACATGTATTTACAAAATGACACTCCTAAACATATTGATTCTACTAGATAGCACCTGAGTGAAAAGAAATGTGAAACAGAAAATTCTAGGCATTGTGACAGACTCATAGGTGCACGCCACTCTAAAAAGATATGCATTATCCCCCCCAATGCATAAAAAATACAATAATTTTCTAAGAATATGGTATACCAGTGAAACACTAGACTTCGGAGTTTAAATGTCGTGGTCAGGAATCACCTACCATAGTGGTACAGATGATGACTGAAATGCTCAATAATGCCTCAATAGGAATCGCTTCAACTGGTGGTGGAGTAATTGGAGTATGTGACTCCATAGCCATATCAACTCTAGTGTGTGTCAATCCTAACTGGTAGTGCACTAGAGGAAGCCCCAGATCCACGGGCTCGTAACTCCTCAGCTCTTACTCTGCCTTGAGTTGTGACCTCATCAAGGTCTCCTCATTCTACTTTCGCTTAAGGTCTCTTTATCTATGTCTTCTTTTCTTTTATCTCCTTCTTTCCTCATTTTCTTCCAATGGATGCTTGTCCGAGGCTTTAGGGAGTGTACCTAATAAGTCAATGAATGGCTCCTCCCGTCCAATTCCTCAACATTTGGAATCGGGAACACCTCAGTCGACCTATCTCTCAACTATCGAATAGATGATATGATTTCATATCATCCATCCGGACATGTAAATTTCTATATGTCATGAATCTCAATGTTATTGATCGACCCTCTTATTAAATCTCACAAAATTTTCCAGTGTGAAATCATATAGTGAAAGTTGTGGCAAAGATGAAGTAGTGTAAGTAGTCTCACCTTGTGCTCCCAAAACATATGATATAGATTGTGTGTGAGTCGGTGGCGGTGCTTGTGTACTTCGTGAGGAGCTCTCTATCTCAGCCACAGATTGAGTAATTGCCCAAATACTTGTGCTACCAGATTTTGGACCTACATTTCAATTCGTGACTCATCCACATCTTTTCAATACATAGTAAAATTGGCACACAACCTGAGTCTAAGGGTGAGCCGCTTCTTCTGGGCTTTCATGGATTTATCTATTCTCTTTAGTCCATTGTTTAGACTTAGCTTTATTTTATTTTGGGATTACATCCCCGTATTCTAGACTATCTTAGATGTTTTGATACACACCTTTCAAATTCTAAGGGAAATATTTCCGCAAATGAAACATGTTGATTATTTTATCTATGAATTTTGACTCTAACTTATGAGTTGTTGCTTTTTAGCGGTTTATTAGTTACATATTGGCATAGTACTGAACAGTTCTCCCACTGAGGGTTTAGTGTGAGTGTCTCTCACGACTAAGTGTGGCAGCGGAACCGGGAAGTGTCGATACCGGTACCATTACGTCCCGGTCCGTTACCGTTCCGGCAGGCTCCGGTGGAGTCTGTTACGAAGGGGAACTGGGAGGGGTAACGGGACGAAAACTGGGTTTTACCGGTTAGTCCCAGTCCGGAAAGTGTCGATTTCAGTTCCGGTCAGAACCGATCCGGTCCGAATCGAGTCAAGGAATTTATTTATTTTTTAAAATAACGTAATATAGTCGTTGGTAGGCTGTTAGGTAACGGCTACTGGGCCCCACCCAATGGCTATTTCAGCCACTAACCCCCCCAAAACACCCCCCCTACCCCCCAAACTTTTTTTAATACCCCAAACTTTTAAAATTTACACTTTTATCCTATTTTTTAACTATAAATACCCCCAATCTTTCATTATTTTTACTCACAAAAGTATTCTTCATCTTCTACTCTCTCAACTCTCAACTCTCCAATCTCTTATTCTCTTTTAAATTACAAATTATATTAGTTTGAAAGATTTGGTGGATTACTAGTTTGGTCTTTGGAGCTCCAAAATTCAACTTTCATCTATCAATTTTTGGCTTTCGATCATACACGTTTACTATTTTAAGTAGACGTTTGGTACATTCGTTCCAACTCACATCTTTTTGCATTTTATTTCTGTGTTATATATAATTTACTTATTTAGTTATTTATTTGTTTGCATTTAATTATTTGTTTATTTAGTGAGTAACTAGCCTCTAGTCTCTACTTATATTTTTGTATTATATATAATTTACTCACTTTTCATATTCTAGTATGGATTTCGGTAAAAAAAATATTGGCAAAGGTAAAACAACTGTAAATGATGCGGTCACTAATATACTTACCTCAAATTCTGAGAAAAATAAAAAAACTGGTAGTTCTTCTAAATCTAAAACTGGACAAGTAGCACAACTAACAATAAATACGAAAGATTTTACGCATGTTGATGAAACTGTTTTTAATATTGATAGTAATATTGAATTAGATCCTTATCATGAAGCTTTATAAAGAAGGTTTGGTAATTCTGATCAAGAGTTAGATGAAGAAGTAGAACATGATAATGTTAATGATGGTATTAATACTTTTGACAAAGATGATGGTGATGATGATGAAACAGAGCCAATTACGGCTACTAGTCCCACTCCCAATCTCGCTCCCTTTCGGTCCTGCTCCCATTCCCCCTGTACATCCTAGGCCTAAGGTAGAACGTGATAAAAAATTAGTTGTGTGGCAATTTATGACTCAGAGTGAAGATAAAACACAAGCTATTTGTAATAAATGTAAACATAGAATGAATCATAAAATGTGGGAAAACAGGGTGGGACAGGACATTTGAGTAATCATTTAATGGAATGTTGTAAAAATGAATTTTTGCATTGCTAAAGCTATAGTCGAAGCTAAAAAGAATGGTACCACACTTCCTAGTGCAACTATAGGAGTAGAGGGCTCTAATATGGTCCAAACGCAATTAAATCCTTCTAATATTTCTGGCCCTAATACACAACGCTCATATAGTAGAGAAAAAGAGCTTGAAGAATTACCTAAAATGATTGTTGTTATTGGCTTGCCTTTTAGTTTTGCAGAAAATTTCGATCTTACTCATTATATTCAAATTGTGTATAATCCACATTTTAAAGGTTTTTCAATAAACACAATTAAAAAGGCTATCTTTGATTATCAAGCTCAACATTTTCAATATATTCGTTGTTTATTTTATCATAATACTTTTAAAATAGCTATTACTTCTGATATAGGTCGTAGTGTAAATGGTAATGATTATTTCACTATTACTGCCCATTGGATCGATGAAAATTGAATTATGCAAAAAAGAATTTTAGGTTATAAATGTTGTGAAATGCATAAAAACTAGTAGTTACATAGCTCAAACTATTGTAGATGTTTGAAAAAACTATGGAATTTTTGATAAAATAATTAGTGTCACCTTAGATAATGCTTCTAATAATACATCTGTTGTTGAAATACTAAAACTGACTCTTTGCCCTATTTATATTGATGGTTTTCATACTAGGTGTGTTGCACACACATATAATTTGATTGTTAGAGATGGTATAGCAATGTGTAATGATGGTTAGATAAAATGTGAAACTGCATGTCATTTTATTTTTGAAAGTCAAGTTAAGTCTAGACGTAGAGAATTTGAAAATCGTTGTCGTGAATTTAATCTTCCACCTAGAAAAATTCCAAAATCAGTGTGTACTAGATGGAATTCTTTATTTGAAATGCTTCAAGTCACTTATGAATATAGGAAACCTTTACAAATGGTTTGGAATGCTCATAATTCAAATGTGAACCATAGACTTGATGAAAATGATGGGAATGACGTAAAAGAACTTATAGAACTTTTAAAAGTTTTTTATTTAGCTACAAAACAAATTTCTGGACTTTATTATCCAACTATTTGCTCTGTTTTACCAAATATTTGTGATATTTCTAGTAAAGTTTATAAGTTTAAAAATAAACCAAGATTTGAAGATTCTGTTAAGAAGATGATTGAAAAAATTTAAAAATATTTTTTTCCTATTCCTCAAATTTATTTAACCGCTTGTTTGTTAAACCCACATTACAAAGATGTAGGTGCGGCACGAATGGTTGATAAAATATATTTTAATTTAGATATTCAAGATTTTGAAACATCTAGTCGTCAAGAAGTTAAAGATAGTATCAAAATTGAAGCTAGAAAATTGTATGACTTGTATAATTCTAATAGAAGAAATGTATTACGTAATGAAGAACCGGAAGGTTCTAGGTGTAGATATAATGAAGATGATCTTGATGATATGCTAGATAGTTATCTTGAACTTTCTCATAATGATAAAAATGATTTTGATGCATATGTTAATCAAAATACGGAAACTATTAAGGATTCACAAGGTTTACCTGATCTTCTAGATTGGTGGAGGAATCGCGGCAAGGGATTTCCAAAACATCATCTAGTGGCTCGAGATGTGTTCGTTATTCAAGAGCTTCGGAAGGCGCTTTTAGTATAGCAAGATTTCAAATTGGAGAGCATAGATATTCATTAGCAACAGATATCTCGGTACTATTTAGAGATTGGATTAATGGCGAGAGAAGGAGTTATGGGCGTCCAGCTTTACCTACCAAATTTGAAATTATATTGATGAAATGTTGCAAAATTTTAGTGATGACGGCATTGATACATTGGAGGAACTAGCCGATCAACCAATTCCAGATCATGTTACTAGAGAATTGTTAATTA
Organism: Solanum gracilifrons; assembly: GCA_029582605.1. Lineage (NCBI taxonomy): Eukaryota > Viridiplantae > Streptophyta > Magnoliopsida > Solanales > Solanaceae > Solanum > Solanum gracilifrons. The sequence continues at coordinate 42,421 of JAJOOH010004750.1, forward strand.
TTAAAGAAAATATTGGCTTGGTAGCATGAACTATTAGTATGAGTATATGATAATACGAGGTCTAATTCAAATAGAACCCTTCCTAGAAGGTGGTTGTGTATATTAGGTCCTCTAATCCTCTACTAATATTTTGTAACTTAAATTGTACTATTTAATTAATATTAATAATACTATAGGCTATTTGCCTTAAAAAAAAATTATTATTGTCTTCAATTTTAATACAAAGTCTTTTTTTAATTATATTTTCAATTCTCAAATGACAAAGTTATAAAATAGAAACTTTTAAACTTCTAAATTTTGAAATTTAAACTTTTAACTTTTAAAGTTTGAAATTTAAACTATTAAATTTTTAAAGTTTGAAATTTAAATTTTAAACTTTTAAAGTTTGAAATTTGAACTTTTATACTTTTAAAGTTTAAAATTTAAACTTTTAAAATTTTAAAGTTTGAAATTTAAATTTTTAAACTTTAAAAGTTTGAATATAAACTTTTAACTTTTTAAAGTTTAAAAGTTTGTATTTTGAACTTTAAAAGTCGAAAAGTTTAAATTTCAAACTTTAAAAGTATAAAAGTTTTAATAATTGATTAATTTTCCTAATTTTTTAATTTTAATAATTTATTTATTTTTAAAATAGTTGTTATCCCGGTTACCGGTCCGGTCTCGATATTGTACCGGTCCGGGATGGAATACAACTATATTTCCGGAACTACCGGTTTCGGTACGGTCCGGTTCCAGTCCCTTTCCGCCAATTGGACCCCGGTTCCGGTCCCGTGCTGACCCGGTAGGTTCGTCATCGGTACCACTGCCAGACTTACTCACGACAATTTAGGTCGTGACAGCTTGCTACATGATTTGTAGCAATAAACTAGCTATTAGTATTTACTCCTTTTGTCTCAATTTTTGTGATATTATTTTGACTTGGCACAAAGTTTAAGAAAAAAATAAATATTTTGAAACGTGTGGTATAAAGTAAATCTCAGATATTTATGGTGGTTACAAATCATTAACAGCGTAAAAAAGTAATTTTAAATTTGAATTGTTTCGAATCATAAAAAAGTAACATTATTTTATTAGACGGACGATAAAAAGAGGTCACATAAAATAAACTAGTTAATTCTAAAATACAATAAATATTTAGTAAAACCAATAGAATAAAAGTTGCATGGCTAAATTGCATGACAAATAAACAAACAATTCAAAGCAGAATAAATAAACACCTAGCTCCCCTCACCCCGCCTCACCCCCACGAATTATTTTTAAAAAATTTGAAAAAAAATAGGGTAAATTACATAAATCCCATAGTTTAAATATGAAATTACAATGTATCCCTAATAAGTTTCTAATAACATTAATCCCTTAAAAATTTTAAAAAAAACGGATACAATAATTGAAGCTCGGATACATTAATATGTAGCTTGGATACATTAATATGTAACTCAGATACATAATATGTAGCTCGGATACATTATATATTGGCTCGGATACATTAAAAACTAGCTCGGATACATAATATGTAGCTCGGTGCATTAATATGCAGCTCAGATACATTAAAAAAATAAGAGATTTTGGAGATATTTTGTAACATCTCGCAACTAGAAAGAACTAGAAGGAAGTTCAAAATCTGGAAATAGTTATTTTTTGGAAGAATTTAAAACTCTGGATATTTGGTAAAGGTGTTCAAGTGAGTTTTTGGTCAACTTCAAACGGCCATAATTCTTATCTCAGGATGAGTTAGGTGTGATTCTAGATATGGTTGGAAAGCCCTTGGAATGATCTTTCCAACTCCACCAAGATTTTGAAATTCTGAGTTCGTATGAGTGAGATATGCCATTTGGATGTTGGGCTTCCCAAATAAGGAAATGTCCAATCCGGATTTTAAGGGGTATTTTAGTCTTTTTCTTGCCCTATTATTTTAATCCATTTTTAGGAGTTTACTATGGGTCAAATCAGATTTTAGTCAATTTTAGAAATTGGAAATTTACGCTAGGGCTTGGAGGAAGGAGAAAAGAGGAGAAAGAAGAAGAAAGGGCAAGATTCATCAAGATCGATCCATTTAGTTGTGGTTTTTGCCAAGGATTTATTCCTACAAGGTATGTGAGATCACATAGCGTTGGGTTAGTTCACCCACACGCCAAACATGTTTAATTCAGCGTATTTTCGTCCTAAAAAGATTGAGAAATTGATGTTCTTGATAGTTGTTCTTGATTATGAGTTGGGATTAAGGAGTTTCTTGATGATTAAGTGTTGTTTCCTTGAGTTGTTTGAGTTAGATTTTGTGTATATGATTTGGGTACATGAATCTAAAGTGAATTTGGGAAAATGAATCGGATTAAAACGATTTAGGATCAGAAAACGAGATCAAAAGTTCGTCAGAAATTTGCCTGATGAACAGGTCACGCGATGCTCCCCTATAGCGTCAAGAGGGATGGCGCGGCGCGCCAGCAGTGTGCCAGAATAGAGTCCCAAAAAGTTGGGGCTGGCGCAGCGCGCCCGGGATGCACCCAAAACATCGTTTTTCACCAGTTTTTTGTCGTTTAGCCTATTTAAGTTATTCTAAAATGTACTAACACTTTCCATCGAATCTAAGTACTCTAAATGACTTCTAAACATCTAGAAATCATCCAGAAACATGAATCATAACCTTGAATCCATAAATTCAAATTCAAGGAAAGTCAAGAGCAAAGTCTAGGAAGTTCTTAGAGTCTTTTCAAGAAGTCTTTTGCAAATGCTTTTAGCTTTGTTTTAAGACTTAAAGTTCAAGTTGAGTAAAGAGTAAATATTAAAGTTTGAAGTTCATTCCTTCAAAAGTATATGGGGACTATGTATTCCCAAAGGGTTTAAAATGTTTTCACATTTAAACAAGAAAGGAAACCTTAATTTCCAAAGAGCCTACGGGCTAGTTTTCAGAAAAGAATAATCGCTTTCTAAATGAAGCAAGAGGGGAAACTTTGATTTCCAAGATAGCTTTTGGGATAACCTTTTGAGCACAAATCTCAAATCATAGAAAGAAGTATGTTTTTAAAACATAAAGAGCTAGTATATTTTGGGAGTAGTATTGAGCACCGATATGGGGGAGAGTTCAGACAACTCACAGACCCCATAAACCATTTAGCCATCATGGGTAGAAAAGGGTCATACTTTTTAGATGAATCTTTTTCGCATAGACTAGTGGATCCACTTAGTAGTTTAGGTCCTATACCTCTGGCCGGGTATAGGATGTGCTGACAGCGTGAGGTAGATCGTTGTATCATCACTATAGCTCTTATGTGATGGTTCTTGATTAGAGAAACTCCCACAGAAGTTATTGTATTTTTATATACATCAGTTTATTGTATTTTTACATACATTTCAGAGTTATGTTGTATCCTTATATATACACAGATTTAACATCATGTTTTTAAACAGCTTTATATTGAAATGAGTTCAGTTAAGTATTCATGAGTTGAGAAGAGCCAAGGTAAGTGTTTCTTTCAGATTCCCTTTCAAGCCTATGTTGTTTTAGCATTCCAACTCGCTTACTCATACATTCAATGTACTGATGCCAGTTGGCCTACATCGTCTTATGATGCAGACATAGGTAACTAGGATCGGCATCGTAGCGCAACGTTGATCCAATGAGCAGTTCAGAGTCAGTGGTGAGCCTCCTTGCATTTCAGAGGATCTATTTTCATTGCTTTTTAGTTAGTTCATTAGGATATTATGGGGTTTGTCCCAACATCCATCTAAGTTGTTTTAGAGGCCTCATAGACAGTCAGATGTTAGTCCTTTGAGTCTTTTCATTATCATTTCTTATTGTTAAGACTTGGGTTGCCACTTTTGGCCAAGTTGAATGTTTAACCTTTAAACATTCTCAGTTATTTTACTATTCAGTTCAGTTAAGTTCATTGATCATTATAAGTATGAATATTGTCTTCCGCTGAGTTAAGTAAGTCAGGCCAAGGGTTTGTTTGGGGCCAGCAATGGTCTTCGAGTGCCACTCCCGCCTAGGGTGTAGGCTCGGGGCGTGACATTTTTAAAACACCTTTTGTTATGCAATTTCTAGACACCCTTCATGACATTTCAGGCTCCGTCACTACACTCAGATGGTATCAAATATAGCTTATCTAAAATTGATATCATTAGGATATATATATATATAGTATATGGATAGTATTTTCACTGAATCACTCTTTGATACTTTGATTGTATCAAAGAGTAACTTAATAAAATTTTCACTGAATTGACTTTTTCTTCCTTGATATCATCAGAGTATATATATACTTCGATGGTATCAAATATCAAATGACTATTAAAGCTAAAGTCATGTTATAAATGGTATAATAAATAAAGTAACATTAAAAAAGATAATTAATCAAATAAAATATATTATTTAAATAAAAATTCCTTAAAATAATTACCCATATCAGCCCCTACTTAACCTAATTACCGCAATGTCCGTTCGTCAGTAAATAATTACCACACACCTTTTTGATGAATCTCCACTATAATCTTTATTATTTAGCTTCTATTGTAAAACTAAAGCAAAATAAGACAAGAAGTATAGAAGATAAAAGCAATAGAAATAGGGAGACAAGAGATGAGAGTTTTTCTTATTATTCCAAGTCTTCAAGTGTATACAATATGAACCCTTATGCCTCTATTTATAGTGTAACATAGAGGCATACAAAAGGTTGGTCATAAACATGACATTAACATGAATATAATGGGGAGGTTATGGAAGTTAAAGGTTACAAGAATAATGGTTATAAAGGTGGAGGTTATGGAGGTTATGGTTATCTTCATAATGGAGGAAAGTATGTAGTAACTTCTTGATGTAGTGGACATCCACAATATATTATTTTATAACACTCCCCCTTGGATGTCCATAGATAATATGCCTCGTTAAAACCTTACTAGGAAAAAACCCCGTGGAAAAAAATCCTAGTGAAGGAAAAAGAGTACACATATCTTTTAATACGCTTTGAATGTTGCCTCGTTAAAAACCTTACCAGGAAAATCCAATTGGGATAAAATCATGGTTAAGGAAAAGAGTACAACACGTATTTTTCTCCCCCTGATAAAAACTTTACTTGATATCTTGGAGACGATGCATTTCAATCTTATATCACAACTTCTCAAATATTAATGTTGGCGATCCTTAGTGAATAAGTTTACAAGATATCACTTGAATGGGTCTTTGAACGTCTATCTCACCATTTTGTTAAAGATCATGTGTGAAAAATACTTTTGCTGAAATATGCTTTGTCTGACCTCCTTTGATTGTATCCTCCCTTCAATTGAGCTATATATTATTTACGTAGATGGTGGTTAGAATATCTTTGCCAAAGGAAAATCACATATTTTCTGAATATGGTAGATCATGATTCCAACCATACACACTCCCGACTTACTTCATAGATCAATATTATTTCTGTATGATTTGAAGAAGTGGTTACCAATGTTTGTTTCTTTGAATGCCAAGATATTGTTGTGCCTCCATATGTAAACAAATAGCTCATTTGCGATCGAGCTTTATGCAGATTAAATAAATATTCTGCATCTACATAATCAAATCATTTCTAACTCAGAGATTGATCATTTCAATTTTATACGTTGCTCATCTTTTCTTCTAAAAAAAATCGCACTTCTTCTATGTGTTGAGTCACTTTCTTTGTTAGTTTCTTGGCATAACTTGAATGATAATATGGCAATCCCCTCACATAACTTTTTATATGTATATCAAATAATCTTCTAGCATTTGCATAACCATCAATCTGTAAGTGCACCAATTGCCCTAATACATGACATTTTAAATCATTTTCATGAGATAAAAAAGATTCTTTCTCTGTGTTAAGCAATCTCAAAACCATTGGGTACTCAATGGAATTGCTTTAAGGCATTTTAAATCCTTCAAGGATTTTCATATAACTTCATCGTCTAGTTAGACATAATAATCATTATGCATATTCAAGTATTTCATATATTGCCAGACTGAAACAAGTCTCATTGCATCCACCATTGAAGAATATATCTCCATTTAATAATGTCAGGATTTTTGCGAAACCCTTTAGGCCCCGAGGCACAAACCGCACTTTATATCTTACGGTTATACTTTCGTACAATGATTCATTTGTACTACACTGACATTATATTTTGATACATGAACTATAAGATCAAAAACATCACTTTTCTAAGTGAAACAAAATATACTTGAATAGTGCCAATCATTTATCTATCAACACTATATGACAGATTCAAATTTAAGATCCTCGTAATCATTTATCGCATTGAGTGCTACTTCATATTAAAGATACCATCGACGGTCATTTTGATAATAATTCCAATACGACATAACATATCGAGATCTCTTCATTTATCATCATTTTCAGGTACCTCAACCTTTGCCTAGGTTTTATGAAGTGTTATGTCATAGTGCTCTTTCAAAGCACTTACCTCATTGTCATGACCATTTTGATAATTTGCTCCTCTCCTTCCTCAAAGAGTTTTACATTTGGAATCGATTGGTCTATCACGCTTCTGGCGTACCATAGACTCTGTCCTTTAAGGACTATTTATTGGAGCATTTGCAGCTTAATTAAAATATTGGGTCAGAAAATACATCTGGCAAATTATTTGCAATATTTTGCAAATGAATTATCTCGTGAACTTCAAGTTCATTTTTTTTTTAACGAGGATCTAGATAATTCACCCCACACATAATTTTCAGCTGCTAAACATATCTCCCCCTAATGTTAGGAATCTAACATTTACCCCCAACCTCATTTGGGGATCCATCTTTGTGTGTGAAGGAGCAATAAAATCATATGTGCACACATCAAATTCTTAGATGAAAATTATTTGGTTCCTGACCCCGAACCAATTGTGATGGGAGAACCTTGTTGGCTTGATGCATACACGTTAAATAAACTCATCTCATATTAAATTTTATTTGAGAGATTTGTTCTCATAATCAATGGTCTAGCTATAATTGGAGGCAAACAATTTCTGCTAAATCAACCAACATTATCAACATAATTTTATAGTTTGAAAATGTGCTCTTAATTTAATAATTCGAGCAAACAACCTTACAAAAATCAATTTGTAAGTTGATACAAATGCACATGTGACCATACCATAGATGCATCTATTAAATCATAATAGTAAGCGGTCCACATGGCAGGTGAACAGGCCCA
>JAJOOH010004751.1:0-93371 GCA_029582605.1 Solanum gracilifrons
TTCATAAACTTCGCATACCCAGGCATTTGCTCCAAGGCTTCTATCAAAGGAACATTGATAGAAAGCTGCTTTAACATAGTAATAAACCTGTGATATTTACCATCTTCAGTCTTCTTCACTAACCTCTGTGGAAAAAGTGGTGGAGGTCTAGGTATGGGACTACTTTCTGAGGTATCTCCGCTTCTTTCTCTGATGCATTCTCAAACTCTTTTCTATTCTCTATCACATCATCTTTGTTTCTAATCTCAGCTTCCACCTCAGACGACCTAGGTGGATCTATGGTTTGCTTACCCCCTCTAGTAGTAACTGCCATACAATGACCGTCATTCTTTGGATTCTAAATGGTGTTGCTAGGAAGAGTGCCAGGTTGACGTGGGTTCACTGCAGTAGACAATTGTGTCATCTGCTGCTCTAGGTGCTTTATTGACACTGCGTGGGCATCAACCTTTTGTCCAATACCAGACAAGTCGCTTTTCATTTCCTTCACATTCTCATCAGTTGCATCAAACCTTCTCATCATCTTCTGCATCATATCTTCGATGCGCGCCATATTGCCTCCAGTTTCCCTAGCACCAGATTCCCGATTTTGAGGGGGAACATAAGGTCTAACCCGATCGTTTCTGTTGCCATAGCTGTTCCTGTCATCATTTTTTGGAATATTAGCTTTAATCGATAATAGACCATGAGAACTATACAGTGAATTTGAAGTAACTCCCACATCAAAAAGGGAGAGTCTACTTGCCAAGGTAGAATTTTGTATTATGTCATACGTTGTATGTGGATCCACTAGCTAGGCCATTTAAGGCAAAACTACAGGGGCACATAGTTTGGAACTAGAGATTGCTACTAGAGACTAACGCATTTGAGTCTCAACCTCAAGGTTCTCTCGGTGCTAAGTTAAATTCCAATGGAATAGTCATTTTCATAAAGTCATCATCATACATGGAGAAACACAATTTAATTAGTAATTCAATCTTAAAGCATCATATAGTAGCTCATTAAATCATGAATCAATCTTAAGTGAGAAATCCTTTCATCAAACCACGATTCCTTAATTTATAAAAAATCCTTTCACAACCTCATTGATGCTCATTTTAAAGCAACCTAGATCACAAAACCTTCATTTTCATAAATCGTGCATAAGTTCGTAGAAAATGTCATTCATAGATTCATAGCTTCTCTTACAAATTCATGAAAAAATAGGATTATCATGATCAATGCATGGATTCACATAGAATTAATTGAAAAGCATGTAATGAAGTCAAAAACAATAATAAGATCAAAATTGAACAATTGAATCAACAACAATTGAACCCAAGAAGAACTGAATGAAAACCTTAATAAATTGAATTGAAATTCGACTTGGAGAATTGAGAACCTTGGGGATCAATGGGGAATGGGACCCATTAATTAAGCCCTACATACCTTAAGGATCAAATCCTAAAATCAATGGAGCAAAGGAGGCTTGAACTTGAACCCTAGCTCCTTCTTTCTTGCTCCTTGATAGAGAAAAACTTGAGAGGATTTTGGAGATTTTTGGGAGAATGATTTGGGAATGGGTAGATTAGGACTAAAAATCAGTTATATGGGCTTCTTTATAGGCAAAACGACGTAGTATAGGAATTTGGTGCATATTAAAAGACCAAAACATCCTTTCAAATAAGTGTCGGTCAGTCCTACGATTGCGACCTACTGTCTGTAGGACTTTGTATGAACAGTACTGGTCAACCGTAGACCAAGTACTGGAGCCTAAAACTTCATCCAAATTTGACGAGACCTTTTTACGGCCCGTAGGATTTCCTACGCTCCGTAGGCCCAAATTGTAGAACTCACTTTAACTCCAAAACTTCACTAAGTCTGGAGTTTTTTTACAGGACCTTCCTCCGTTCCGTAGAATATTTGACGGACCGTCTTGGTCAATCGTCTAATTAGTTATTGGGTTTGATTTTAAAAATAATTTTCTCACTTCCTATGAAACCGGTCTACGATCCGTAGAACTTCCTACGAATCGTAGACTGGTCACATGGAATTTAACCAATAGCTCTTTTGGCCTTATTTCCTTTTCCAAATTTCGAGATGTTACAATATCTCCCCCTTGGGAATATTCGTCCCCGAATGAGACTCAAACTAGAATGAATAGAGTAGGAGAGAAACTAACAACCCAACAAGCATGCAAATTTCATCAAAATGCACATAAACATGGAGAATAACTCTAAGCTAAATCATAACATAGAAATCAAGTTTTCATGAGCATGCATACATATAGAAACATGAGAATGACTAAAACGTATGAATCCATAAGAATGAACCATGAGGGAGTAATTCTTTAAGCAATAATATCAGCGGAGGAAAAAAGATGAGGATAACATAACATAATATTGACTTCGGCCTCCCATGTAGCACCCTCAAGTAATTGATTCCTCCAAAAAACCTTCCTGGAAGCAACTTCCTTAATTCTCACCTTTCGGACTTGCCGGTCCAAAATCTCAAACCGAACATCTTCATAAGAAAGGTTCTCTTCAACTCCTAAACCTTCCAAAAGTACAATAGACGTCGGATCTCCAACACATTTTTTCAACTAATAGACATGGAAAACCGGATGTACCAGTGCTAAATGATTAGGCAACACAAGTGTATAAGAAACCTTGCCAATACGCCTCACAATTTGATATGAGCCCACATAACGTAGACAAAACTTCCCTTTCTTTCCAAACCTCATGACACCCTTCATTGGTGAAAATTTCAAGTAGACCCAATAATCAACATCAAATTCTAGTTCTCTTTTTCTAACATTGGAATAAGACTTTTGTCGACTTTGAGCCGTTTTCAACCTCTAACGAATATGTTGAACATTTTCCATGGCCTCATGCACCAGCTCGCACCCTATCAAAGCGACCTTGCCAGCTTCAAACCAACCAACATGAGACCTACATGTCCTATCATAAAGAGCCTCAAACGGTGACATCCCTATACTAGAATGATAATTATTATTATAAGAAAACTCAATCAAAGGCAAATAATCATCCCAATTACCCTTGAAATTGATTACACAAGCTCTTAACTTATATTCTAAAGTATTAATGGTGCACTCAACTTGTCCATCAATTTGAGGATGAAAAGTCGTGCTAAGTTTCCCTTGGGTAGCAAGACCTTTCTGAAATGACTTCCAAAACAAAGATGTAAATTGAGTACCTCAATTAGAGATAATGGACAAACCCACTCCATGCAATCTTACCATTTCCATAATATAAAGTTTGGCATAATCCTTCGATGAGAATGAAGTCTTAATGGGAAGAAAGTGAACCGGTTTTGTCATTTATCCACAATAACAAATTCGAATCAAATTATCGACAAGTGTGGTGTAAATCTGTGTTGAAGTCCATATTCAAATCTTCCCACTTCCATGTAGGAATATCAATATTTTGATCTTAACCGCCCGGTTTCTGATGCTCAACTTTCACTTGTTGACAATTCAGACATTTAGCCACAAATTTCGCAATATCCCTTGTCATCCCATTCCACCAATAGACCTTCCACAAATCATGATACATCATAATGGCTCCTATGTGAATAGAATACCGAGAACTATGAGCTTCTATTTCTCACCTCATTAACATTTGGAACACATAACCGACCTTGATATCGAATGACATCATCTCATCCTTTGGAGAAGCCTCAATGGATTTTTCGAAATCCGACTTCTTCAAGTCAACTAATACTGGATCAAGATCTTTCTTTAGCCTTCACATCCGATACAAAACATGATTTCAAACTATTATGAATAACTATACCACCTTCATTAGAATCAACCAACCGGACACCCAATCGGGTCAATCTATGAACATCGTTAATTAACTCTTTTTTATCATCATCAACACGAGCAACACTACCCATCGATAATCGACTAAGAGCATTTGCCACCACATTATCCTTTCTGATATGATATCGGACACTCATGTCGTAATCATTTAACAACTCATGCCACCTTCTTTGGTGAAGATTCAAATCATTTTGAGTGAACACATACTTCAAACTCTTATTGTTGGTAAACATATCTACGTGAATGCCATATAAGTAATGTCTCCAAATCTTTAGAGCAAACACCACCACCGTAACTCCAAATCATGAGTTGGCTAATTATTTTCATGCACTTTCAATTGCCTCGAAGGATAAGCAATGACTTTCCTATGTTTCATCAAAACACAATTAAGACCAATTCGTGAAGCATCACAATAAACTACGAAACCATCTGATCCTTCCGGTAACATTAAAATAGGGGCTGAAGTGAGTCTATTCTTCAACTCATGGAAACTCTTCTCACAAGCTTCTGACCATAATAATTTCACCTTTTTGAGTCAATGTCGTCAAAGGTGAGGCAATAGAGAAAAAATCCTTCCACGAACCTTCTATAGTAATCGGCCGAACCCAAGAAACTCCATATATCCAAAGCGGACAAAGGTCTAGGCCAATTCTTAACTGCCTCAGTTTTCTTAGATTCGACTTGAATACCTTCACCAGAGACAATATGGCCATGGAAAGCAACAAACCTGAATCAGAATTCACACTTGCTAAACTTAGCCTATAATTCCCGATCCTTGAGAATTTTCAATACAATCTTCAAATGCTCAACATGTTCATCCTCACTCTGTTATTAAATCAAGATATCATCAATAAACAAAATCACAAACATATCAAGATATTTCTTAAAGACCTTATTTATCAAATGCATAAACTCCATTAGAGCATGAGTCAAACCAAACGACATCACCATAAGCTCATAATGACCATAACATTCTTCGAAAAGCTATATTTGGAATGTCATTTTCTTTCACCCTCAATTGGTGATAACCCTACCGGAGGTCAATCTTAAAGAAGTAACTGTCTCCTTGGATTTCATCAAACAAGTCATCAATCCTTGAAATATGATACTTATTCTTAATGGTAATTTTATTCAATTGTCGTTTGTCGATTCATATTAGGAGAGAACCATCCTTCTTTCAAACAAATTGTATTGAAGCACCCCATAGAGAGATATCGGTCTAATAAAACCCTAATCCAAAAAATCCTTAAAGTTCTCCTTTAACCCCTAAGTTAAGTCGGGGCCATACGATAATGAGGATTAGAGATAGGCTGCGTATCTAGGAAAAGGTCAATACCAAAGTCTATTTACCTTTCGGAAGGAACATCGGGAAACACTTCTGGAAACTCATTTAGTATCGGGATCGACTCAAGAGCAAGGGTCTCAGAAGATGATAAATGCAACCCTTAGAAATCAATTTCTTACTTTTAGGCAATATATAAACTGACCCTCGAGAACACAATTTCCCCCTTCCCATGACATGATGGGTTCATTCAGAACCTTGAAAGTGACCAATTGGGTCCTACAATCTATAGAAGCATAACATGCATGAAGTCAATACATCCCAAGAATAACATCAAAATCTAACATATCAAACTCTATAAGATCAACATGAGTGATTCTATGAGATATGGAAATAGGAAAATTTCTATAGACTCTCTTATCCATAATAACATCACCCACGAGAGTAGAGATATGAAAGGGATTAGAAAGGATTTCGGGAAAAATATCAAATATCATGGACACATAAAGAGTAACAATCAATAAGGTAGCACCTAGATAAAGTAAAGCATAAACATTAAGATGAAATATTTTAACATACCAGTCACCACATCCAGAGAACCCTCACGATCCTATTGATTTTGAAGAGAAAATAATCTATTTTGCTTTGGAGCACCCAAACCAGAACCACTAGGCTGAGCTTTCCTACTATCCTTACCCTTACTAGCTTGCAACAGACAATCCTTCACCTTGTGGCCACTCCTGCCACAACCAAAGCAACCATTCGTACCGGCTAAGCACTTCCCCAAGTGACTCTTACCCACCTTGGGAAAGTGGGGATAGAAGACCCATTACCATCATTTCCTCCTTGAGGCTTATGGTTAGATACCCTATTTTTGTTGAAATTAGGATCCAGAGCATTAGAAGATTCTACACCCCAAAAACTTTCCTGAATTAAGAACGCACATGTCCACCGGACCTAGAATGAAAAAAGTCACCATCACTGGTCCATTCCATCTTTTGACTCTTCTGCCCTTTACTTGAGCTTTTCCTCTTCAATTTATTGGGCATGTGTAATAAATGGGGAAATATCCATTTCCTTTATCAACATGGCAGTACGATATTCTTTGAACACCAAGTCAAACACACCCGACACAAACTTACTCATCCTTGCCCTAGATTCGGTAACCATAGTTGGAGCATACTTAGACAATTGAGTGAACTTCAAGGCATACTCATTCACACTCATATTGCCTTGATAGAGATTAATGAACTCAAACACTTTTGCTTATCTCATTTCAAGAGGAAAGAAATGATCAAGAAAAGCTCCCTTGAATTTCTCTTAATCAAGAGAACCTGCATCAACTTCCCTTTTGCTCTTCCATTGTTCAAACCAGACTTGAGCAACACCCTTGAATTAATAAGCAACCAATTCCTCCATCTCAACCGTAGACAATCCCATAATCCCTGCTACTTTGTAATTCTCATCAATGAATTATTGAGGATCCTCATCGACCTTAGATCCATGAAATTATGTAGGATTCTTCCTATTGAATTCCCTTATCCTTGTCGCTGTCGTACCCACATTTGGGTTCATGGGAGCATTAGCCTCTCTATTGGCTTGGGCCGTCATATCTTAAGCCAACACTTTGAAAGTGGCTTAAAAGTCGGCATGAGTAACTCTCTCGGCCAAAGGATCAACCAAAACTTGAGGAACCTCGAGCTCCACATTCTCATTGCCCGAATTCCTTCTCATACAAGCTCTTCGAGGGGCCATATCCTGAAGAGAATCATACAATATTTAGGAGAAGGATTTTTTTATAGAGCTAGACTCTATGGAACGACTTTAGAGTAATGAAATAAGTGGAGTTTCCTAAACGTTTTGTTGCCTCCTATTTATAAATGTGGCGCGTTGGACACTGTAACACCCCAGAAATCTAATGAACTAAGCTAGAGCCTAACATGTAAACTAGTATCCTAAATAGGGTAAACGTAAAGATTAGAGTCCTAAAATGACCTCCCTAAGTTAGTACTAATGTTTTAGTCCCTAAACGTCAAGGCATGGCCCCCCAAGGACCCCCCCAAGGGTCCTTGAGAAGGACCAAATGACTGCCCAAAAAGCTGTCAAAAATAGCTTGACTCACGAAATGGGCACCCACAAGTCGTGGGTGGACTCACGCCCCGAGGTGGGGGTCGTGAGTCGAGGCTAGGCCTCCCCCAAATCTTCAAGTCTCTGAAGGGAACCACGAAGCATACAGTACGACCCGTAAACCCACTCACGCCCCATGGGTAGGGTCTCATGAATGAGGCCTAAATCTTGGACAAAATGACAAGCCCCAGACCCAAACCACAAGTGACCAATACGGTCTGTGGGTCCATCCATGCCCCGTGGGTGGGGGGTCGTGGATGGGGTCTGAAAAGTTGTCTTAAGCTCGGCCAAATGTGGGGTGTTTTAAGTAAATTCCATTTTAATTATTAAAGGGTAGGGACGGTTTATATTAGTTATTTATACATATATAAGTAGTTATTAACTATTAACTACCTCTTTAACACCTCATAACTCACAATACTTAAACTAGAAACTACCTCACCTCTCCAAAAATTCTCACTCTAAGACTCCATTGAAGAGCAAGAACAAGGTCAAGCTAGGGGTTCAAGAAACATCCTTTCTCCTTCAATTTCGTGTGTAAATCTCCCTAAGGTATGGATGCTTTTCATCTTTGGGAAGATATCACTCAAAGAGCCCCTTCAAACTATGTTTTCAAGATTCTAAATCCCCCAAACCTAGGGTTTTCAATCTATTTTCATGGGTCTTCTTCCAAAACGTTTTCCATTGTTTAATTATGGTTTGTTATGGTTGATTATGATGATTTATGATTGGAATGTTGGAGTATTGTTGAATTAGGATGAAAATCTCCCTTGGATCCATGATTTCCCTTTCTTCCTAAATTGTGAACTATGGTATGGCTTGATTGATGATGGAAGCTTGACAATTGATTATGTTGTTGAATCATGATATATCTCTATCTAATATGGTAATTATAGAAGTTAGGGTTGATCTTGATTCTTAGCCTTGAAGGGAAACTTGTTAGGGTTTGTACATGTTGATGATGATTGTATATGAACTTGTGATTCACTTAGATAGTGATGAACCTATGACTATTGTGTAATTGTGGTATTGATGCAACATCCTTCTTCCCTATACCCTTACACTTGATTATCCATGAAGTATGTATGTATGTTTATGTTAAGCTTGTTGTGTTGATTGAAAGGTCATTCTCATGATCACACTATGAATATGATGTGAAAGGTTTAGTCACATGTTGATGATTCTAAGGTTGAAAGGACATTCTCACCTAGTGAATCTATGAGCTATCATGATGTATGTTGGTTTGAGTGCCTAGTGCATTTTTTCATGAACCTAAACTTAAGTAAATACTTAATGTGACTTTTAAAGGGAATTATGCTTAGCACCGAGTGAATATGTGTATGAGATGGGTTCCTTCATGCTAGTAGTTGGGTTCCCAATATGGTTATCTCATGAGATGGAAACCTCCATGTCAGTAGTTAGGGTTTCTAGGAGCAATCTCCATATCCCATAACTATGTGCCCACATAGGTCTTTAGCTAGTGGATCCACCTAAAAAGCTAAAATGTGCGTTCTACCTTAGGCAAGTAGGACACCTCTTTTCGGTGTGGGGGTAGAACACCAGATTCCATGTCGCTCACATGGTCTAAGTTGGTTAAAGTTGTTATCCCTATATGATACGAATATGAACTATGATAAGAACATTGTCTTTAATTATGACTTCTTAAGAGGTACTACTTAGTATGAGTGGGGGTATGGGACTTCACTTATGCTTTGCACAAGTAGACTTTAAGAGGGGTTATGGTGAGGTTCTCTTATATTATGAAGACTTATGGATTGTGTATGTAAGATATGTATGGATGTTAAGGTTGACTTTACTTGTTACAAGTTATGATCATGAATATCTCCTTACTTATGTATATTGGCTATGGATGAACCAAAAGTAAGATATGTATGTTGTTGGTGACCTAACTGTAATACTTAGCATTTGATAGGGTTATAGGATCTGACCTTTGCATTGCCCTAGTATGACTTTAGGTTGCTTATATGTTGGTTTGACTTATGTTTCTTCATAAATGTGCATAATGGCTTTTAAACTTTATAAAGTCATTATTTCAACTAAATGTCCCTTTTATGCTTATTTCAAGGATTTTTATGCATGGCTTCCATACTTAGTACTTTATGTGCTAACCCATATTTCTACTTTTACTATGAGTGTAGGTTCCGGTCGTTGAGACGTTCTTCTTCTTTCAAGTGAAGCTTGGGTTGACTATTCTGTAAGCTTGGTGGGTCCTCATGGTTCGATGACAAGACATTACTCATTTCTAGTTTGTATTGTACTTTATATTTTGAAACTTTATTGATGTAAAGGGCTTTGACCCTAATTGTACTCTCTATTGTACTAGATGGTGATTGAGACAAGGTCTAGACTCTTATTTTCATTTATGAAAAAAAAATTGACTTCGATTGTAAAAGTTTCTAATTTTTCCGCTTCATTTCTATGACTTTATGTGTATGATTATGCTAAGGGATTGGATGCGACCCCGTCGGGGTCAAGTACGTCGTGTTACCTCTAGGGGATACCCCTGGGTCATGACAAACTTGGTAATTAGAGCACAGGTTTATAATGATTCTAGGATGATGTCTCATGAGCCACGTCTAGTAGAGTCTTGTTCATGAGTTTGAAGTGCGCCACACTTATGAATGAGAGGCTATAAGATGCTTAGGAACTTTCACTTTTTTCACTATTCTTTAGTCGTGCTTTAGATTTTCTCTATGAAGTTATTTTTCCTAACCCTTCTCTTGTGTATATAGGATATGAATACAAGAAGGGCGAACGTAAGAAGAAGGGAAGAGGAGAACGTGAATGAGGGAGTTCCTCCCCAAGGTCCTCAAGAGCCTCAAGTTCCTCAAGCTCCTAATGAGGAGAGGGCTATTACCAATGTGGAGATAAGGACGACTCTCCAAACATTGACTCATTCTTTCACGACTCAAGTCACTAGGGATGCAAGAGTTCAAATGAACCCCAATGTGAGTACAACTTCTTCAAGGAGAATGGATTTCACAAGAATGAATCCCCCTATGTTCTATGGCTCCAAAATGGATGAAGATCCACAAGGGTTTATTGATGAAGTACTTAAGGTGTTTGATGTTATGGGAGTGTCTTCCAAAGAGAAGGAGGAACTAGCCGCCTACCAATTGAAGGATGTGGCTCAAGTTTGGTATGAGCAATGAAGGATGAGAGACCCGTAAGAGCGGGCCTGGTAGATTGGGGATTGTTCAATTTGGTCTTCCTTGATAGGTTCTTTCCCCTAAAGTTGAGGGAACGAAAGATGCAAGAATTCATCAACTATCGCCAAGGAGGTATGAGTGTGAATGAGTATAGCCTTAAGTTCACCCAATTGTCTAAGTATGCTCCAACCTTAGTGGTGGACTCTAGGGCCAAGATGAACAAATTTGTTATGGGAGTATCCGACTTGGTAGTCAATGAATGTCGTTCGGCAATACTCATCCCAAGTATGAATATTGCACGTCTTATGGTACATGACGAACAAATTGAGGAACAAAAGCTCAAGAAAGTGAATAGGGAAGTGAAGAGGGCAAGGGCCGATGATGGATATTCTTCTAAGGGTAACTTTGAGGTTCAAGGTAAACCAAGGTTCAAGAAAGGTTTTCCAACCAAGGGTCTTCTAGTGCTCCAAAGGGCAACAAAGATAGGGTGTCTAACCCTATGCCACGAGGAAGTAATAGTGGTGGTTCTTATGTTGAAATACCTAGTTGTGCAAAGTGCGGCAAAAAGCATGATGGCAAGTGCTTAGTTGGCACAAATGGTTGCTTTAGTTGTGGAAAGAGCGGACATATGAAGAGAGATTGTCCCATGCTAAAGGCTCAAGGAAGAGAGGGCAAGCAAGTCCCTCCTAGTTGTTCAAATTCCAATGCTCCCAAGAAGAACCATTTTTATGCTCTTCAATCCCGAGGTGACCAAGAGAGCTCCCCGGATGTTGTAACGGGTATGTTGCAAGTCTTTTCCATTGATGTTTATGCATTATTAGACCATGGTTCCACCTTGTAATTTTTTACACCTTTTGTGGCTATGAAATTTGAAATACTGCACGATGTGTTAGAAGAACCTTTTTCGGTGTCTACCCCTGTTGGTGACTTGGTTGCGGAAAAAAGAGTCTATAGGAGTTGTCCTATTTATTTGTGTCATAAAGTCACTATGGTTGATTTGGTAGAATTATACATGCTTGGTTTTGATGTAATTTTGGGCATGGATTGGTTGCATGCAT
Organism: Solanum gracilifrons; assembly: GCA_029582605.1. Classification (NCBI taxonomy): domain Eukaryota; kingdom Viridiplantae; phylum Streptophyta; class Magnoliopsida; order Solanales; family Solanaceae; genus Solanum; species Solanum gracilifrons. The sequence goes on from JAJOOH010004751.1 coordinate 11,458, forward strand.
GTCATGCTTCAATAGATTATAGAACCCGAGTGGTCAAATTTCAATTTCCAAATGAGCCAATTTTAGAGTGAAAGGGGGGGGGGGGGGTTATATTCCTAGAGTTCAATTTGTTTCATGTGTAAAAGCTAGGAAAATGATCTCGAAGGGGTGCATTTATCATATTGTTAGAGTCATAGATGTTGAGTCCAAGGTCCCTTCTTTAGAGTCGGTCCCCGTGGTGAGTAAGTTTCCAGAAGTCTTTCCCGATGACTTGCCTAACATTCCTCTCAAACGGGAAATAGACTTTCGCATTGACTTTTGTCAGATACACAACCCATATCCATCCCTCCCTATAGAATGGCACTGGCCGAATTGAAAGAGTTGAAGGAGCAACTCAAAGATTTATTAGACAAAGGCTTTATTCAACCAAGCATCTCTCCATGGGGTGCTCCGGTATTATTTGTTAAAAAGAAAGAAGGGTCCCTTAGGATGTGTATAGACTACCGCTAATTGAACAAGGTGACTATTAAGAATAAGTATCCTCTCCCTAGAATTGAAAGATAAACTCACCTCCGCTCCATTTTTGACTTTACCGGAGGGTACCGATGGGTTTGTAGTATATTGTGATGCTTCTCGAGTGGGTTTAGGATGTATCCTTATGCAACATGGGAAAGTAATTGCCTATGCTTCAAGGCAACTCAAGATACATGAGAAGAACTATCCGACTCATGATCTCGAGTTGGCGGCGGTGGTATTTGCTTTGAAAATATGGTGACATTATCTATATGGGGTGCATGTTGATGTGCTCACCGACCACAAGAGTCTCCAATATGTGTTTAGACAAAAAGACTTGAATCTCCGACAAAGAAGGTGGTTAGAACTTTTGAAGGATTATGATATGAGTGTCCTTTACCACCCCGACAAAGTGAATGTAGTTGCCGAGGCCCTAAGTCGAATATCCATGGGTACTGTGGCTCATGTAGAAGATGAGAAGAAGGAATTGGTTCATGATGTGCATAGGTTGGCCCGGTTAGGTGTCCAACTAGTGGATTCCACCAAGGGTGGTGTCATGGTCCATCATAGTTCCGAATCATCTTTTGTAGTGGATGTGAAGTCTAAACAACACCTTGATCCTAAATTGATGTAGTTGAAAGAATCGATACTCAACAAGTCTGTTGAGGCTTTCTCCCAAGGGGGAGATGGGGTTCTTAGGTACCAAGGTAGATTATGTGTTCCGGATGTTGATGGCTTAAGAGAGCAAATTTTAGAAGAGGCTCATGGTTCGTGGTATTCTATTCATCTGGGAGCCACCAAAATGTACCATGATCTACGGGAAGTCTATTAGTGGAATGGCATGAAGAAGGATATAGCGGGTTTTGTGGTCAAATGTCCGAATTGTCAACAAGTTAAGACCGAACACCAAAAGTCGTGAGGTTTGGCCCAATATATAGATATTCCCACTTGGAAATGGGAGGATGTCAATATGGACTTTGTTGTGGGTTTGCCTCGTACTCAAAGGCAACATGATTCTATTTGGGTCATTGCGGATAGGATGACAAAATCAGCCCATTTTATTCCCATCAAGACTTCATTTTCGGCGGAAGACTATGCCAAGTTGTATATCAATGAGATAGTGAAGTTGCATGGGGTTCCCTTATCTATCATTTCGGATCGGGGTACTCAATTTACTTCACACTTTGGGAAGGCATTCCAAAAATGGCTTGGTACCAATGTTAAGCTTAGTACCGCTTTCCACCCAAAAATGGATGGTCAAGCGGAATGTACCATTCAAACCTTAGAGGAAATGTTGAGGGCATGTGTGATAGATTTCAAGGGTAGTCATATTCACCTTCCTTTGCTCTTACTATTGGCTTACTTCATACAGACAAGGGAACTATCACCTTTAGTGAATCATATCTCGAGAGGCAACTATGGCACAACCCTATCTCAATTCTCTTCTTTTAAGAACCCTAAGTCATACTTGTGCAATGCGTGAATAGCACCCCATAATACTACTCATGCTAAGTACCACTTTTAGGTCATCATACTAATACTTCTTGATTTGGAACCTAGTTCCTCTCCTTAACCTTAGAATACTAGGAGGTACTCTCTTAAGCACATCTTAGTTCATTATTAGATTGAACCCTATGAGATACTTCCTTTAGCATGTCTAAGTTCACTCTTCACATGGACCCTACGAGATACTACTTTAAGCATGTCTAAGTCCACTTATACTCTTGAACACTATGAGGTACTTCATTAAGTAAGTCTTAGTTCAATTATGATTTAGAACACTATGAGATGCTTCTTCAAGAATGTCAAAGTTCATTGGATATGGAGATTGCTACTAGAAACCTTAACTCAACTATGTGAAGGCTTCCATCTCATGAGACCTAACTTTGGGAAAACCCATACTCTACTACGTAAGAGTTCCCCCTTTTTCTTGGATAGTCCTCACATCAAAGGTGTGGTTCTCCATTTTCCCAGACCCTATCTTGTGTGACACTCCATCTCTTCTTCAATATCCACTTGGGGCCAAACATAAACCCCAAGGTTCACTTGTTAAGCCTTGATTAACACTCATATCTCTTGGAAGGATGTCCTTGACAACCTATCCATGTTCAAGTGATCTATCACTTCATACTTTCAAGCATTTGTAAGGTAGGTTAGGTGAGTATAGGCCTTTCACCATAATCCAACCTATTAGACTCCTATTCTCTTTTAAACTTTACTCTCAAAGCCTTAACACTTATAGTTGTTCATATTAGCTTCCCTCTAAAGCCCTAGTGATCAACATTCATAGAGTCTTCACTCTTAATAACTCTACAACATAGCAACATCTTATAAACCTAGATTACAAGGCATTCAATCACTTTATTCATTACTAGGTGATTCTACCCATAATTCACCTTAAAGGTTAAATTCCAACTTTCCAAGTCAAGATCAATCATGTTCAATTAGGTCTAGTTCAATTCATGATTACGTGTTCCTAACCTTGAACAATTTCTATTCATGACATTGAATAAAGAAGATCACTCATGAACCTTCAATTTCACCTCTAATGGCATCAACCCACAAATATCACATTCATCAATTTAGACTAGGGCTTACATAGAAATCATATGAATTCATCATAATATCACTGAACAAAGCTTGTAAATCTCAAAAAAACCAAAAGCTAAGAATATTTGAAACTTCGTTCTTCATTCCAGATAAGACGAGATTAAAACTAAAAATGACCTAATTAATTCAAATAAAGTGTTTTAAAAAGAGTCCTACCCGAAGTAGGACTGAACTATCAGACACATTGATGAGTCCACAAATTGGACTCGTTTAGGACTTTATTTTAATAGAAATATTGTCCTTGAATGCTTGTTTTATCTCAATACCTCATTAAAATGCTGAAGTTTCAGGTATTTAAAATTTTACTAGAAGCATGGACACTTAGGCACAGAACGGAGCAAATAGGGCTGAAAAGAACAAGAAATGGAATATGGCGGATCGCCGAGTTCAACTTGGCGAGTCGCCGAAACGACATGAACTACCCTTCGTTCCAGTACGCGAAGCCTTGAAGGAAATGGATCAAAAGGCGAGGAAAGAAGTAGTCGGTGAGGCGCCGGTTAGTTCCACGAAGTAGTACTATACCGCCCAATGATCCAGAATGTGAGGATGATAAAGGCAAGACACTGAACGCAATGAGTTGACCAAAAGGCAGATCGCTGAGTTCATTGGCGATTTCGACTAATGTCGCAGAACAAACCTCCCTAGCACAATCTGTGAAAATTATAAATACTAGTTAGAATTGTAGTCTTTAGAGTGGAACATTTTTACAGAAAAAATTATTATTAGTCTATAATATTTTTCTGTATTTTTCTCTCAAGTTTGGAGAGGGTTTTGTGGAGACTTGAAGAAAAGAGTTCTTCTTCCCCAAGTTGGAAGTGGGTCTTTTCTATTCACTTTCCTTTGCTTAATTCAAGGTTTAATTTCTTAAACCCAGCTGATTTCATTATCATGTTAGGTATAATTTCTTATTTCTTGATGTGTGGCTAAAAACTCCATTCTTGGGGTGTGATTTAGCAAACATGGGTTGATATTCTTGTTGGGTCTTGCTTGTTGATAGGTTAGATGTATGTTAATGGTGATTTCAGCTAGTGGTTGTGGCTTAATCTAAAGGGTTTGTAGTTGCACATACAAAGCCACCCATGTGTTTTCGACTTGCCCGAGAGGGAGGTCGCGAAACCAAAACCACTAGATTGATGGCCTAAGGAGTGGGTCGACATGAGGTTCAGCCCGAGAGGGTGAGCCCTAGTCCCATATCCTAACAATCAACTCGATAGAGTGAGTGGGTAAGGCGTAGGCTGGTCTTCATGCGGCAAATGGGTGTCTGAGAGGAACGCATTTGAAACGGATTAAGTTGCCCGAGAGGGAACTTATTTCCATTTAAAGCTTAGCCTAGTCACTATTATCTTGCAAATTTCCTATTGAAAGCATGTACCCAACAATTTATCCCAACTTATATTGCGGTCACATCTCAAGAACCTCTCCCCATACTTGATTTTCTTGTTTATTTTGATGTTTGAGTACTTGTTACAAAACCCCCTTTGATATTTGACACTTTTGTGTCACTTCTTTTTAATTTACTATGTCTTTTATCCCAAATGCCTTTAACTACGACTAACTTGAATGGAATTCTAATTGGTTATTAATTCTCAAAACCGCTCCCTTGGGACATGACCCCAACCCTCGGTTGGGTTATTATATTATTGACGATCATAGACACTCATATCGTAGGATAGTGCCGTTGGTCACGATAAGCATCAAAATGGCACCGCTGCCGGGGAGTGGTGTTATTTGAGAATTTTTAGTTTAATAGAAATGTTATTCTTATTCGTAGTTTACTAACTTAACTTTTAGTTGTGTTTTAGTTATTATGGAAACATTGCAGAAAGCATAAGTGTCAACGGTAGTAACGGGAGCCAGGTGGGCCATCTGGATGACATCGGAAATCTCCATGATGTCCAAGAACCCAATCTCAACGATTTGCATCTCATGGGAGGTGTTGGAGCTATTCGTCTGCCTCCAGCAGAGGGAAACACAATATTCCACAAAACAAGCACCATGTTGCAACTTCTAAAACTAAAGGGGCTTTTCAGCGGATTAGCTCATAAGGACCCACACGAGCATTTTTGAAACTTCATAGACGTGTGCAGACCATTCTCATTCAAAAACATTTCTTAGGAATCAGTTCGATTGAGGTTATTTCCTTTCTTATTAACATGTGAGGCATGCAAGTGGTTAGCCGAGTTGCCACGTAACTCAATCACTTCGTGGGAGGAGTTCGAGAATGCATTCAATTTGTGATTTTTCCCTCCTTCGAAAATGATGACTATCTGGGATAGCATCCAAAGCTTTAACCGTCTGAATAGCAAACCTCTGCACGAAACCTGGCTCAAATTTAAAAATTTGGTGCGACAATGCCCAACACATGATCTTCCTAACAATGTGTTCCTTCAATACTTCTACCGGAGACTAGACTCGGTAAATAGGGGTGTAACTAACCAACTCTCACCGGGAGGATTAATGTAGCAACCATACGCAGTGGCAGCTCAAAACGTTGATGGTATGAAAACCATCAACAGGGAGTGGTACACCCACGTAAATCAAATCTCATCGGTCATATTTCAGCTATCTAAAGAGCAGGTTGAAAAGGACAATGAAATAGATCAAAATATGGCCAAGATCAAGATGCAACTTGATATTCAATCCAAAAATGTCATAAGGGCTGGTGCCCGTGGTGTCAATGCTGTAGGGATTGGGTGTACAAATCTTGAGGAGGCAAGTTTCGACGCCTTGTATAATGAAGAGGTAAACTTCCTAGCCAACCAAGGTGGTGGTTATCGATCAAATTACCCAAGGCATGGTGGAAATTAAGGTTGGTCTAGAGATGAAGGATGGAAGGATTGAGAATGGAAAGATCGAAATCCTAATTGGAAAGATGGGGAGAAAGACAGATATGTTCCTCCTCACGAACGCCAAAAGCCAAAGGACTCGGAGGGTAAGAGGTCTGAAAATATGCTTTCGCGCATCCTCAACAGATTTGAAGGGTTAAACAAACTATTGAAAGGCATGAAAGAGGATGTTTCCACCCTCAGTCAGACCGTTACCTCCCATTTTGTTTCAATCAAGCAGTTGGAGACGCAAATGGGTCACATCTCGTCTCACCTAAATCCGAGACAGCAAGGGGGCTTTTCTAGTGACACTATGGCTAACCCCAAGGGTGAGAGTTGAAGGTGGACTAACGTCGTGCCGTGACGTTAACTAAGGCGCTGTTTGGGAGGTAACCCAAAACTCTTTATTGCTTTGTGTATCTTCGAGAAAATAATGGTGTGTAGTTTGTACAGGTTGAAGAAAGGGAGGAGAGTGAAATAATATATGGATTCAAACAACAAGTCTAGTTGGCAGATCACCGATGATATCGGCGAGCACGACTCTTTTTGTCGGGTAACTCAAGACAATGTCAGCTGGGATTCTGTAAAACTTGGCGCTAAGCAGAAAATGAATGGCGAATAGCCAACCATGTCGGCTATTACAATATAGGCCGCCATTAAGATCTTCACATGAGCCGCGAGTACTGTTACATTTGGCGAAAATACTAGACACATGGCGCTTCGCTGAGTGAATGAGCGTACCCAATGTACATTGCCGAATGGGCAGAAACTGGATGGTTTCTGCGGGCCATAGGTTTAAATATTCTGGTTCATTCATTTTCTCTCATTTCTTCATCCTACCAAACTCACACCTGCACTTTAGTTTTATATTTCTTGCAAGTCTAAATTATTGTAAGTGTCAAATTGTGCGCGGATTTGGCTCTCATTGCTATCTAGCACTTCATTCGCATCGGATTCAGCACTAAAGGTTGGTGATTCAAACCCCATTTTTAATTTAGTAAAATGGTACTCATTTGCATAGTGTTGATATTGGCAAGTCTTGGCTGAATCTTCGCATTGAGGGCATTTCTACATCATTGATTAACATCTTTGCGTAATTGGTAGAATCCAAATCAACTGTGCTCTAATTTGAACTAATTTACTGCGGGGGTGTGATACTATTATGGGTTTTATTGTGAGTTTGTGCTATAGGGGCTTGGGTTTCTTTGACCATGGTTGCGGGGTTGAGTCTGGAAATCGCGTAGAACATAGGCATGTTGAATCAGTTGGCGAGCTGGGCTTAGCTCACCAAATCACTCGGCTATTCGCCTAAATGCCCTTGTCGCCTTTCATTAAAAACAAATTTGGGTTATTTAATCTATAAAAATCAGCGAGAAACTTGCTATCACTGAATATTTTCTGTGACTCACAAGAGGCCATTTAATTCACCCTTCTTGCCTGCACCCTTAGTTCATTTATGCACATATTTCAATAACTAACCTAAGTGAGTGAGCATGTCACCAACTAGTGTGGCAAGGTGTTTATACGTGCACTATTCTCCTACTCTGTTTAAATACTTTCTAACTTTTCCCCAAAGCCTTTGCAAGAATGGGAAGACCAAAAGTTGCAGGAAGAGACATGTCACCCCGACATGTAAGAGCACGGTATTTCAAAAGAGACGAAAATATAGTAGAACTGACCAATGAAAGAAGGGAGAGTACGAAAGCAAGTGCCAGTAGGAGAACTCCCATTGATCCCGCCATTCCTTCATGGAGGCGCGACTTATACACAGCCGTGAATTCCTTCTTAGGGGCCCATGATGTGGATAGAATGGTTGAAGCTAACATCGCTGCAGAAGCTAGAACAAAAGAACAAAATGAAACCCAGAATGACAACCCGGGGGCCATTGTCGAGTTTCAGGCTAATGCAGCAGGAAACAATGCTCCGACAGATGAAGCAAGTGTGTAGACAGGATTCCCCTTCACCTCTCTCTATCTTTACTTGTCTAAACTTTTGGATACTCCTACATGTATTTGAGGACATATGTTTTTATTTATGGTGGGGTGAGGCCTACCTTTGTGTGTTATTTGGATATTTGAGCTGTCTATTTTAATTTGTGTTTTAAATGCTGCTTTTCTGTGGATGTTTGAGCTCATGGCTCCTGTTGTTTTAATTGCAAAACCAATTTTGATCTTTCGAAAAAAATTTCGCCACCTCTTGTGTTGAAAGTGGCTGTTCTTTTGCAAAAAAATGTAATTCTTGGTTGCGATCAATACCGATGACTTGAATAGTTCTTTCAATTGAAAAAACATGAATGCATGGCTACGACGAGGTCAAATGAAGTTGCATAGACAATATGTGCACTCTATGCATCTCATTGTGACTAGCCATTTATCGAATTGATTTTCTTGTGAGGACCGTTGCACGTTAGCGAACGTGTCTAGTCTTGTCTGACTAAAATATCGATGCCTTGTGTGATTAGCTTACTTCGAACCTTGCATGAATAAACCTAGAATTTTCCCTGTTAGTCTGATTGATTTAGAAAGGTTTACTCTTGAGATGATCTTAGATAATTTTAAAGAGTGTGAGCAAATTTGACATATACCTCTTTTTGTGGCCTACCCGTGAGCGTGTGAGACTCTCTTGAATACTCCTTGAGCCTATCCTCCTTTGGAAGAAACTTGATGAAACTTAGACTTTTTTTCATCCACTACCTATAATCCTCTTGAGATGTGTTTAGTGAATAGCCAACTTACGCCAAAAGTCTAAGTTGGAGTGTGGTTGAAAGGAAAAGGAAAAGTCAAGAAGTGCAAGAAAGTCTCCTAAACCTATTGTATTGCAAAAAAAAAATGGAAACGCTCCATATAAAAAAAATAGAAATGAGAGAGAAAAGAAAAGAAAGAAAAAGAAAGTCGTGGAATAAAACTGCAAAAGAAACTGGGTTAGAAAGCAATACATGGAGAACGAATAATAGGATGACTTATGAGCACTAGAAGAATAATTGAGAAAGGAAGGGAAGATGATGCCTTGAGAACATCACATCTCACGAGGATGAAAGTCACTGAGCCTAAATGACCATACCGTTGCACTCAACCCCATTACAAGCCTTAGAAAGACCTTTGTGATCTTGAGTAAGCCGAATCGAAAGTCAATTGGAAAATAAGGGAAAACCTATGGGTGAAAGCATGCATTGTGTTCCTCTTTTTGAGTGTGAGCGTTGTATCTGATTCCTGATCTTACATTGACTCATATATGTGTGTGAATATGCAATCATTCTTTACGTGAGGGCATTAAGATACTTTTGTTGAGCTTTAACCTGCACAAGTAGCAAGTATTGCGAGCATGAGAATCTTTGGTAATGGTGTGCCACAATTTGAATCTTTGAGTACACAAGTGATCCTTGCATAAGTAAATTGAGTCTTGTTGTGTGCATTCATGATTTAGTCTTGTGTAGCACCGTTTGAGGCACCCTATTTGAACTGCTGAGCTTGAGTTTGCTTGAGGACAAGCAAAAGTTTAATTTGGGGGTGTTGATGAGTCCACAAATTGGACTCGTTTAAGGCTTTATTTTAATTGAAATAGTGTCCTTGAATTCTTCTTTTATCTCAATACCTGATTAAAATGCTGAAGTTTCAGGTATTTAATATTTTAGTGGAAGCATGGACACTTAGGCCCAAAACGGAGAGAATAGGGCTGAAAAGAACAAGAAATGGAATCTTGCGGATCACCGAGTTCAACTTGGCGAGTCACCGAAACAACATGAACCACACTTCGTTTTAGTATGCGAAGCTTTGAAGGAATTTGATCAAAAGGTAAGGAAATAAGCAGTCGGTGAGTCACCAATTAGTTCCGCGAAGAAGTACTGTACCGCCCAATGATCCAATATGCGAGAAAGCTAAAGGCAAGACACTGAACGCCATGAGTTGACCAAAAGGCGGATCGCCAAGTTCAACGGCGATCTCAACTAATGTCACCGAACAATCCTCCGCAGCACAATCTGTGAAAACTATAAATACTAGTTAGAATTATAGTCTTAAGTGTGGAACATTTTTAGAGTAAAAATTATTATTAGCCTATAGTATTTTTCTGTATTCTTCTCTCAAGTTTGGAGAAGGTTGTGTGGAGACTTGAAGAAAGAAGTTCTTCTTCCCCAAGTTGGAAATGGGTCTTTTCTATTCACTTTCCTTTTCTTAATTCAAGGTTTAATTTCTTATACCCAGTTGATTTCATTATCATGATAGGTATAACTTCTTATTTCTTGATGTGTGGCTAAAAACCCTATTCTTGGGGTGTGATTTAACAAATATGGGTTGATATTCTTGTTGGGTCTAGCTTATTGATAGGTTAGATGTATGTTAATGGTGATTTCACATAGTAGTTGTGGTTAAATCTAATGGGTTTGTAGTTGCACATACAAAGCCACCCATGTGTTTTCGGCTTTCCCGAGAGGGAGGTCGCGAAGCCAAAACCACTAGTCTGATGGCCTAAGGAGTGGGTCGACATGAGGTTCAATCCGAGAGGGTGAGCCCTAGTCCCATATCCTAACACTCAGCTCGAGAGAGTGAGTGGGGTAAGGCGTAGGCCGATCTTCATGCGGAAAAAGGGTGTCCGAGAGGAACACATTTGAAACAGAGTAAGTTGCCCGAGAGGGAACTTATTTCCGTTTAAAGCTTAGCCTAGTCACTATTATCTTGTAAATTTCCTATTGAAAGCATGTACTTAGCAATTTATCTCAACTGGTATTGCGGCCACATCTCAAGAACCTTTCCCCATACTTGATTTTCTTGTTGTTTGAGTACTTATTACAAAACCCCCTTTGGTATTAGACTCTTTTGTGTCACCTCTTTTTAATTTACTATGGTTTTTATCGCAAATGCCTTTAACTACGACTAACTTGAATGAAATTCTAATTGGTTATTAATTCTCAAAACAGCTCCCTTGGGACACGACTCCAACCCTCGGTTGGGTTACTATATTATTGACGATCATAAACACTCATATCGTACGATAGTGTCATTGGTCACGATAAGCATCAAAATGGCGCCGTTGCCGGGGAGTGGTGTTATTTGAGAATTTTTAGATTAATAGAATTGTTATTCTTATTCGTAGTTTACTAACTTAACTTTTAGTTGTGCTTTAGTTATTGTGGAAACATTGCAAAAAGCATGAGTGTCAACGGTAGTAATGGGAGCCAGGTGGGCCATCAGGATGACATCGGAAATCTCCATGATGTCCAAGAACCCAATCTCAACTATCCGCATCTCATGGGAGGTATTGGAGCTATTCGTCTGCCTCTAGCAGAGGGAAACACAATATTCCACATAACAAGCACCATGTTGTAACTTCTGCAATTAAATGGGCTTTGCAGCGGATTAGCTCATGAGGACCTACACGAGCATCTTCGAAACTTCGTAGACGTGTGCAGACCATTCTCATTCAAAAACATTTCTCAGGAATCAGGTTGATTGAGGTTATTTCCTTTCTCATTAATGGGTGAGCCATGCAAGTGGTTAGCCGAGTTGCCACGTAAGTCAATCACTTCGTGGCACGAGTTGGCGAATGCATACAATGAGCGATTTTTCACTCCTTCAAAGATGATGACTATCCGGGATAGCATCCAAAGCTTTTAGCGTCAGAATGGCAAACTTCTGCACGAAACCTGGCTCAGATTTAAAAAACTGGTGCGACAATGCCCAACACATAGTCTTCTTGACAATGTGCTTCTTCAATACTTCTACCGGAGTCTAGACTCGGTAAACAAGGGTGTAGTTGACCAACTCTCACCCGGAGGATTAAGGCAGCAACCATACACAGTGGCAGCTCAACTCCTTGATGGTACAACAACCATCAATATGGAGTGGTACACCCGGGAAGATCAAATCTCACCGGTCACATTTCAGCTATCTAAAGAGCAGGTTGAGAAGGACAATGAAATAGATCAAAATATGGCCAAGGTCAAGACGCAGCTTGATATTCTATCCAAAAATGTCATGGGGGCTGGTGCCCGTGATGTCAATGCTATAGGGATTGAGTGTACAAATCCTGAGGAGGCAAGTTTCTATGCCTTGTATAATGAATAGGTAAACTTCCTAGCCAACCAAGGTGGTGGTTATCGATCAAATTACCCAAGGCAGGGTGGAAATCAAGGTTGGTCTAGAGATGAAGGATGGAAGGATCGAGAATGTAGAGATCAAAATCCTAATTGGAAAGATGGGGAGTAAGACAGATATGTGCCTCCCCAGGAACGCCAAAAGCCAAAGGACTCAGAGGGTAGTAGGTCTGAGGATATGCTTTCACGCATCCTCAACAGAGTTGAAGGTTCAGACAAACTGGTGAAAGGCATGAAAGAGGATGTTTCCAACCTCAGCCAGACCGTTACCTCCCCTTCTGTTTCAATCAACCAATTAGAGACCCAAATGTGTCCCATCTCATCTCACCTAAATCTGAGACAGCAAGGGGCATGCCTAGTGACACTATGGCTAACCCCAAGGGTGAGAGTTGAAGGTGGACTAACATCGTGCCACGACGTTAACTAAGGCGCTATTTGGGAGGCAACCCAAAACCCTTTATTGCTTTGTGTATCTTTGAGAAAATAATGGTGTGTAGTTTGTACAGGTTGAAGCAAGGGTGGAGAGTGAAATAATGTACGGAGGCAAATAACAAGTCAAGTTGGCGGATCGCCGATGATATCGGCGAGCACTACTCTTTTCGCTGGGTGACTTAAGGCAATGTTAGCTCGGAGACTGTAAAACTTGGCGCTCAGCAGAAAATGAATGGCGAATCGCCAACCATGTCGGCGATTCCAATATAGGCCGTTGTTGAGATCTTCACATGTGCGTACCCACTGTACAATGCCGAATGGGCAGAAACTGGACGGTTTCTGCAGGCCATATGTTTAAATATTCTAGTTCATTCATTTCCTCTCATTTCTTCATCCTACCAAACTCACACCTGCACTTTAGTTTTGTATTTCTTGCAAGTCTAAATTATTGTAAGTGTCAAATTGTGCGTGGATTTGGATCTTCTTGGTATCTCGCACTTCATTAGCATCTGATTCAGCACTAAAGGTTGGCGATTCAAACCCCATTTTTAATTTAGTAAAATTGTACTCATTTGCATAGTGTATATATTGGCAAGTCTTGGTTGAATCTCCGCATTGAGGGCATTTCATACATCACTGATTAACATCTTTGTGCAATTGGTAGAATCCAAATCAACTGTGCTCTAATTTGAATTAATTTACTGCGGCGGTGTGATACTATTATGGGTTTTATTGTGAGTTTGTGCTATAGGGGCTTGAGTTTCTTTGACCATGGTTGCGGGGTTGAGTCTGGAAATCGCGTAGAACATAGGCATGTTGAGTCAGTTGGCGAGCCGGGCTTAGCTCACTAAATCACTCGGCTATTCACCTAAATGTCGTTGTCGCCTTTCATTAAAAGTAAATTTGGGTTATTTAATATGTAAATATCGGCGAGAAACCTACTATCGCTGAATATTTTGGTGGACCCGCCGAGAGGCTATTTAATTCGCCCTTCTTGCCTACACTCTTAATTCCTTTATCCACAGATTTCAATAACTAACCTAAGTGAGTGAGCATGTTACCAACTAGTGTGGTAAGGTGATTATACGCGCACCATTCTCCTTCTCTGTTTAAATACTTTCTAAGTTTTCCCCAAAGCCTTTGCAGGAATGGGAAGACCAAAAGTTGCAAGAAGAGACATGCCACCCCGACATGTAAGAGCACGGGATTTCAAAAGAGATGAAAAGATAGCAGAACTAACCAAAGAAAGAAGGGAGTGTAAGAAAGCAAGTGCCAGTAGAAGAATTCCCATTGATCCCCCTATTCCTTCATGGAGGAGTGACTTATACACAGCCACAAATTCCTTCTTGGCGGCCTATGACGTGTATAGAATGGTTGAAGCTAACATCACTGCAGAAGCTAGAACAAAGGAACACAATGAAACCTAGAATGACTACCCGAGGCCCATTGTCGAATTTTAGGCTAATACAGCAGGCAACAATGTTCCTACAAATGAAGCAAATGTGTAGACAGGATTCCCCTTCGCCTCTCTCTATCTTTACTTGTCTAAACTTTTGGATACTCCTACATGCATTTGAGGACATATGCTTTTATTTGTGGTAGGGTGAGGCCCACCTTTGTGTGTTCCTGATCTTACATTGACTCATATCTGTGTGTGCATATGAAATCATTCTTAATGTGAGGGCATTTAGATACTTTTGTTGAGCTTGAACTTGCACAAGTAGCAAGTATTGCGAGCATGAGAATCCTTGGTAATGGAGTGTCACAATTTGAATCTTTGAGTACACAAGTGATCCTTGCATAAGTAAATTGAGCCTTGTTGTGTGCATTCATGATTTAGTCTTGTGTAGCACCGTTTGAGGCACCCTATTTGAACTGTTGACCTTGAGTTTGCTTGAGGACAAGCAAAATTTTAAGTTGGGGGGTGTTGATGAGTCCACAAATTGGGCTCGTTTAGGACTTTATTTTAATAGAAATAGTGTCCTTGAATGCTTGTTTTATCTCAATACCTGATTAAAATGATGAAGTTTTAGGTATTTAAAGTTTTAGTGGAAGCATGGACACTTAGGCGCAAAACAAACCAAATAGGGCTAAAAAGAACAAGAAATGGAATCTTGCGGATCGCCGAGTTCAAGTTGGTGAGTCGCCGAAACGACATCTCTTCGAAGGATGTCCTTGACAACCAATCCATGTTCAAGTGATCTATCACTTCATACTTTCAAGCATTCGTAAGGTAGGTTAGGTGAGTATAGGCCTTTCACCATAATCCAACCTATTAGACTCCTATTCTCTTTTAGACTTTACTCTCAAAGCCTTAACACTTATAGTTGTTCATATTAGCTTCCCTCTAAAGCCCTAGTGATCAACATTCATAGAGTCTTCGCTCTTAATAACTCTACAACATAGCAACATCTTATAAACCTAGATTACAAGGCATTCAATCACTTTATTCATTACTAGGTGATTCTACCCATAATTCACCTTAAAGGTTAAATTCCAACTTTCCAAGTCAAGATCAATCATGTTCAATTAGGTCTAGTTCAATTCATGATTACGTGTTCCTAACCTTGAACAATTTCTACTCATGACATTGAATCAAGAAGATCACTTGTGAACCTTCAATTTCACCTCTAATGGCATCAACCCACAAATATCACATTCATCAATTTAGACTACGGTTTACTTAGAAATCACATGAAGTCATTATAATATCACTGAACAAAGCTTATAAATCTCGAAAAAACCAAAAGCTAAGAATATTTGAAACTTCGTTCTTCATTCCAGATAAGACGAGATTAAAACTAAAAATGACCTAATTAATTCAAATAATGTGTTTTAAAAAGAGTCCTACTCGAAGTAGAACTGAACTATCAAACACATTGATGAGTCCACAAATTGGACTCGTTTAGGGCTTTATTTTAATAGAAATAGTGTCCTTGAATGCTTGTTTTATCTCAATACCTGATTAAAATGCTGAAGTTTCAGGTATTTGAAATTTTAGTGGAAGCATGGACACTTAGGCGCAAAACGGAACAAATAGGGCCTAAAAGAACAAGAAATGGAATCTGGCGGATCGCCGAGTTCAACTTGGCGTGTCGCCGAAATGACATGAACCACCCTTTATTCCAGTACACGAAGCGTTGAAGGAAGTGGATCAAAAGGCAAGGAAAGAAGCAGTCGGCGAGTCGCTGGTTAGTTCCGCGAAGCAGTACTGTACCGCCCAATGATCCAGAATGCGAGGATGCTAAAGGAAAGACACTGAACGCGATGAGCTGACCAAAAGGTGTATCGCTGAGTTCATCGGCGATTTCGACTAATGTCACCGAACAATCCTCCGCAACACAATCTGTGAAAACTATTAATACTAGTTAGAATTATAGTGTTAAGTGTGGAACATTTTTAGAGTAAAAATTATTATTAGTCTATAGTATTTTTCTGTATTTTTCTCTCAAGTTTGAAGAGGGTTTTGTGGAGACTTAATGAAAGGAGTTCTTCTTCCCCAAGTTGGAAGTTGGTCTTTTCTATTCACTTTCCTTTGCTTAATTCAAGGTTTAATTTCTTATACCCAGTTTATTTCATTATCATGTTAGGTATAATTTCTTATTTCTTGATGTGTGGCTAAAAACCCCATTCCTGGGGTGCGATTTAGCAAATAGGGGTTGATATTCTTGTTGGGTTTTGCTTGTTGATAGGTTAGATGTATGTTAATGGTGATTTCACCTAGTGGTTGTGGTTTAATCTAAAGGGTTTGTAGTTGTACATACAAAGCTACACATGTGTTTTTGTCTTGCCTGAGAGGGAGGTCGCGAAATCAAAACCACTAGACTGGTGGCCTAAGGAGTGGGTCAACATGATGTTCAGCCCGAGAGGGTGAGCCCTAGTCCCATATCCTAACACTCAGCTCAAGAGAGTGAGTGGGGTAAGGCGTAGGCTGGTCTTCATGGGGCAAATGGGTGTCCGAGAGGAACGCATTTGACACGGGGTAAGTTGCCCGAGAGAGAACTTATTTCCATTTAAAGCTTAGCCTAGTCACTATTATTTTGCAAATTTCCTATTGAAAGCATGTACCCAGCAATTTATCTCAACTTGTATTGCGGTCACATCTCAAGAACCTTTCCCCATACTTGATTTACTTGTTTATTCAAATGTCTTGAATGAAATTCTAATTGGCTATTAATTCTCAATACTGCTCCCTTGGGACACGACCCCAACCCTCGTTTGGGTTACTATATTATTGACGATCGTATATACTCATATCGTACGATAGTGTTGTTGGTCTCGATAAGCATCACACATCACGACTGCCTCCACGACCCATCAAGGGGTTCACGGTCCTTGAAACCCTTCGTGGTCTTCACTTGCACGCACCCAAAATAGGTTCTTCAAGGCATGTACACTGAATCATCACCATGAACACCACCACGACTCGTGACAATGACCACGGTCCGTGTAGTTGTCCATGGTCTTCACTTGATCAATTCCCTTTTCAACTTTACAATACCCCTTCACTGGATCATCACCATGAATACCACCACGACTCGTGAAAATGACTGTTATCCGTGTAGTTGTCCGTGGTCTTCACTTAGTCAATTCCATCTTCAACTTTTCATTTCCCATTCACCGGCTCATTTTTACGACTCTCACCATGGACCATTGTGAGGACCACGGCCCATGAGATAGTCTGTGGTCTTCACTTGGTTCAATCTCCTTTCAGCTCCTTCAACCCTCAACACTGGTTCACTCTACAAGCATCTCCATGATCAGTAGGGAATACCACGGCCTGTGAGGTCATCCGTGGTCTTTACTTCCACTTTCACTGAATTTTCTTCTTTTCTACCTTCTTTCACTTGCACCTATTTCACCACTCCTGTTTGGTGATTCGCATTATCGTTAGGCGAGCCTCAAGAGTAATTTTAAAATGTGTTTCAGTTCGTGTTCAAATTCAACTAACCTTCAAAATTTCATTATTTGAATGTGTGCTTTGCAGGTGATGGCAAGAGACAAAGGTAAACAAGTTGACTCCTCCAATATTGAACAAGAGAGAGAGAGTTATCCCCTTCTCATTCTTCTCCCCCTTCAAAAAAAAAAGAGTTTCATTGAACGAGCCTCAGGGGCTTCTTAGACACAACAGTCCAATCGTCATACCCCTACCAACATGGGTAAGAAATTATGGAAGTACATAGCTACAAAGAATGTGAATATTCGATCAAAACTTGTGTCTCCCCCACAAGGTCTAAATCCTACATCTCAAGTTCTCCGGATTATAGCTCAAAGGTCTTTGAATAGGCTCAAGGTAGAAGGGGAATAAACCATTTTAAATGAGAGCCGACTCTCGACTGATGGAGTCATGAGCGAGTATCCAGCAATATGAGAGGCAATCAAATACCACAAATTGGAGCAGTTCACAAAGGTCAGGCAACCGTATGTACCAAAGTGGGACAAGAGTTGTATGATACCTATGCCAATGAAATGTCGTAAAAGCTTAACTACATAATTTGGAAGCTACTCCATGAAGTTGAAGTGCGAGGAAAAATGGTTTAGTGTCATGCCGCTGAAATTAACGACGTACTCGGCACCTCGGACAATAAAACTGATAAATACACGACCCGAATGACAAAGACATTGGATGCACTGAAGGGGTGGTTGTCCCCTCTAATTTTATGTAAGTTTGCCCCTTCTTAGATGGCTGAAGGTGCTAAGATAGAAAATAATGACCTGGAAATTGTAGCGAGATACTGGTTCAGGTTTGTCAGTAGCAATGTGATGTCGTCCTATAACGAATCAAAACTCTGGCATCCAAAGGTGGTGTTAGTAGGTTATATTATTGAGGGTGAGAAGATAAATGTTGGGGCATAATTATGGAAGATATATTAATCTAGGCCAGACAAGAGCGCATATCTCTTCTCTTCCTGGTGCTCATTACTCATTTATGTAAGAGACCGTGAGTTCCCTTTCGAGAGAAAACTGATGTCAGGATTACACAAGTCTTCTCCAGTCAAATTAAGAGGATCGAGGCTGAGTGTTTGAGAGATTATACGGCCCAGAGGAAGCCGCCACAACCAAAATCCACTCCAGTGGTTGACTCTTCTACTCTGGCATAAGAGACCAACAAAACTGCTTCTTTTGTGGAGTAGGCAAGTATTTCCTCATCTACTGATGTCAATTCTGTTGTTGCTACTATTATTGTTGTGAAGCGTCTTCCCTCTTATTTGTCCCGTCCATCTTAACCCAAGAACTAATATATCAGATGGGCAGCCTTGCCCGGTCATCAAATCTGAGAGCTGCTTGGTTGAGAAGGACTTGCCCTAGCTCA
Organism: Solanum gracilifrons; assembly: GCA_029582605.1. NCBI lineage: Eukaryota > Viridiplantae > Streptophyta > Magnoliopsida > Solanales > Solanaceae > Solanum > Solanum gracilifrons. Next base: position 30,218 of record JAJOOH010004751.1, read on the forward strand.
TCTACCAGGCCATCAAGAACGTCTTGTCTCCTATGATTAAGATAGTGGGAAAGTGTGAGGGGATGATTGCGAGCCATACTTTGAGGCTTGATTACTTGAATGCTAGGATAGAGGCTCGAGAGAATCGAGGGTAGTTCTGGTACTTTAGACACCTTGAGGACTGAGGTTGCTACATTGAGGGCGGAGGTGGTCCAGTTATAGTCTACGAGCATCTCCATGCTTTGGGGTGATGTTTCCCTTCCAGAGATGCCCGAGATGCTTAGTGTTGTGCCTTCATCTACTGTGCTTGAGGTTGTTGTGGATGTGGGGATTGTTGCTAATGATAAGAATTAGAGGGACGAGGAGGAGTTGGCTGAGGAGAGTGATGAGGAGGAAATGAGAGCTGAAGAGCACGAGATTGCTGAGACACTAACCGAGCTGCATGAGACTGATGAGGTTATTCTTGAGGCTTCACTGGAGAGATCTCTTTCAGAGACTTTAGAGGTTGGGTCTAGTGGAGTCACTCCATACTCTACCATACCTCATATTGCTGAGACGGACACTGATCCCCCGGTTGAGCCTTACATGCCACCTCTAGTGATCCTATTGTCAGGCATCAATGCCCCTCTTAATACTTCACCTCCTAAGACTCCAAATGAGAGTGCTCCATAGGCATAGCATGTCAGAGGGATCCTTTCTCTCAGCCTCCCACTACTTTTATTTATATTTCATTAAGGACACTACATTCTATTTTGGTGGGGTGAGGGCTGTCATGCTAATAGTCCCCTTTTGATTGTATTTTTTTATTTCATATTTCGATCAATTGTAGTTTAATGTTGATATTAGAGTGATCTTTTGGGAAATTGTGTTTCTTTACTTCTATCTCGTTCTCCCTTGATGTTGCAACCCCCATGAATTCAAATCATGAAATGCTTGAAGTTTTCATTGATAAAAATTTGAGAATTGATTTTGTTTAATAGTGATGTCTTTAATAGTACTCATGATGAGCATGATGTGTACTATAGGTTTTGCCAGAATGAAATCGATGTGGTTACACCTTTGATGGATCTCTTTGAATCTTTTGTTGACTAGCTACGCTTTGGTATGACCCTTGCAATGGACATTGCACGTACACTTTTGATCTTTTCGGTATGTGCTAAATGAGTGTATTTCAAAGTGCCATGTGTGGTGGGGTTTTACTTGAAATCATGCATATGGAGTTCTAGAATTTACCTTGTTATTCCAATTGTGTGAATCCTTGTGAATGTGAGATATGATCTTGGGAGAAAATTCAATGAGGAAATCAAATTATAAATCTTTTTGTGACTACCTTGTGAGGGTGTGAATCCATGTTGGCACCAATTGAGCCTATATTATTTGTTGACAACCAAAAGAAGCCTCTTGAGCCAAATTATCCCTACCTTCTAACAAAAAATATTATTTTTGAAACATTGCGATCTTTGAACAACTACTTAAGACAAAAATCTAAGTTGGGGGTGTGGAAAGGAAGGATGAATGAAACCCAAGTGAAGGGCAAAAGGAAGAAAAATGAGACTTAAATTTGAAAGTTTTGCAAAAAGGAGGAACTCCTCCTTATAAAAAAATTTTAAAAAATGTGTGTATATATCATCAATTTGATTGAAATAGCTTGGAAAAATGAAAATGAAAAAGAGTAGTGAATGAAAAAAAGGAAAGTTCCGAATAAATTGAGCGGAGAGTCAAGATTTGAGATCTCCAATGAAAAAAAGAGAAGAAAACGAACTTGAGAAGAGGTGAAGATGATTGAAACAATGCTTTGAAAATGTATGAGTCACCAATACAAATTGACAATGCCTTAACCCTCAGCCCCATTACAAGCCTAAAATACCCTTGAGATCTTACATAAACCAGGTTTTGTGATGATTGGAAAATATAGGCAAACCTATGGAACAAAGATTGTATGTATTTTACTTTTAGGAGAATAAGAGTTGAATTGATTCCTATTACCTTTGTTTATTTGCTTGTGAAAGCATGAAATCGTTCTTGATGTAAGGGCACTTGAATGCATTTGTTGAAACATGTTCTTGCACTAGACAAGAAGCTAAAGTGAGCTTGAGCTTGTGTCCAGACTAGCTAGTCATCATTAAAAGCTTTTTGATCATGACTTAGGGTAACATGTTGTTGAGAGTAATATTGCTATGACTTTTGCATGCTAGCTCTCATTGAGTACTATTGTAGACACCCTTATTGAGCTTATTGTGTTCTTGATTTACTTGAGGAAAAGCAAATATTTTAGTTGAGGGTGTTGATGAGTTGTAGATTTGCACTCATTTAAGGTCCATTTAGATCAATAATTAGTGTCCTCAATGCCTAACATTGTCATTTTCTAATCAAATATTGATGATTTATATCTATGAAGGAAATTGGACAAGGCAAGGACTGAAGTTTGAAAGAATAGCCAAAAATACAAAAAGAAATGCAAAGTGAACATTGTTGATCGCCTGAAATGAAGTGTGGCTCGTAAACTGAGCATGACCTCGCCCAAATTGATAGTGCATAACACTTGTGTCTACCAAAGAAAGTCGGTGAACTTTAGTAGAAAAGGCGATGTGTTGAGTTAGAATGACGGTCCTGATGCACACCTCCCAAAGTGATAGTGTGCAAGGCAAAGCTTTAATGCTCGAATGGTGAACTAGGGTAGTATTCGTGATTGGCCGAATGTAAAAGGTTTACTCAATCGATATCTTTGACTGAGGTTCAAATACCTGAAGCCTAGAGCATCACAAGACGAGCTTATGAGAGAAAGGTGAGTCACTGATCAGGTTTGGTGAACCTGACTAACGTTGCCAAGTCGGTTACGAAATGGATTTTGGGACAAATTTTTGGAAAGTATAAATACCCCAAAGAATACAATTTTTATGAGTTGGGATATTGTTTTCAGTTAATAGAGTTTTGAGTTAGAGTTTGGAAGAACACTTTACTTTTGAGAGAACACTTTTCTAGATTTTGGGGTTTTACAATTTGAAGCTTGAATTTGACAAATTGAAGTTAAATCCAAAGTGGATTTACTCTTAATTGCTTGATTTGAAGTTACCCATGGTTGCTTTCATAGAAGGTATACTTTCTTTACTTTTTGTGATGGGTGGCTAAGACCCCAAGATCTTGGGGTGCTAAAATGGTGTTAGGTGTTGATTTAATGCAATGGGTATTGTGCTATGCTCTATTTTGTTGTTGTTCATGCATGAATTTGGTCTAACTACTATGAGGTTAACGTAAGGGTTAAGGTTGCAAAATTTATTCCTACTTCCGATCTTTAATTGATGCTCGAAAGAGATTGATTGTAGTGGGTAATTAGGTCAATACAAGAAATTTAGGTTTGATGTATGTAGCTTTCTCGAAAGAGAGGTTATGAGTCGGATCTATTTTCCCTGTTCTTTAAAGAGAGTATAGAGTAAAGTATTGGGTTGCTTAGGATTGACATTTAGATAAGACCAAAAGGAGATTATAGGCATTGATGCTTTGAGATCGAAACATGATTAGTGTCATTGAAGATTACTTAGCTTATTCATCTATGTTTATCACTATAAAGTAGCACAATCACTCCTATGTGACATTGATATCCGATCCCCGCACCCCTAGATTTCTTGTTACATCTTGATATTGTTTGATTTTTAAATTAATTGTGATAATTGATAACAAAAGATTTATATTAAGTTGGTGGTACCATCTACCCAATTGTTCTTACTATTGCAAATGAGTTGATTCAAAGTCAAAATCTCTTGATAAAGAATTCTCCATGATATATTATTCCTTGTGAGATTCGACCCCGTTTCTCTGTTGGGTTTTTTACTGACAAGGATCGCTCACTCTTTTAATTGGTTTTGGAGGGTGATTTGAGTATTATCACATGTATTAGAACATGGAGTGTACTAAGTATGAGGGATATGCTTAAAAACGTGAAACGTGATCATAAGAGGACATAATTGAAGACATGATATTCATGACCAAGCTTAACATAGTTAAATCTTTAAAGAAGAATCATAATTATGAACATGGTAAATACATCTTAAAATCATAAATAAATCCTCATTAAATATTTGAAAGTAACTTAGTTCATTTTGTGGGATATTAGCTTTAATCGACAATAGACCATGCAAGCTATACATAGAATTTGATATAACTCCCACACCAAAAAGGGAGAGTCTACTTTCCAAGGTAGAACTCTGTAACATGTCATACACTATATGAATCCACTAGCTAGTCCATTTAAGGTAAACCTGCAGGGGCACGTCGTCTGGAAGAGGTTGCTACTAGAGACTACCCTATTTGAGCCTTCACCTCAAGGTTCTCTCGGTGCTAAGTTAAATCCCAAGTCATTTTTCGTAAAATCATCATCATACATGGAGAAGCATAATTTAATTACTAATCCAAGCTTAAAACATATATAATAAAGTAGCTCATTAAATCATGTATCAAGCATAAGTGAGAAAATCTTTCACCTAACTATAATTCCTTAATTTATGAAAAATCCTTTAACAACTTCATTGATTCTAATCTTAAAGCAACCTACATAAAAAAACCTTCCTTTTTATAAATCATGGATAAGTTCATAAATGCATCATTCTTAGATTTATAGCTTCTCTTACAAATTCATGAAAAGTTAGGGTTCATAGTCAAAATCATGATCAATACACGTGCTCAAATGTAATTGATTAGAAAACATGTAATGATGTCAAAAAATCATAATAAGATCAAAAGTGAACAATTGAATCAACACCAATTGAATCCATGAAGAGTTGAATGATAACCATAATCAATTGATTTGAAATATGACTTGGAGAATTGAGAAACCTTGGCGCTCAATGGGCGAATGGAACCCATTGATGTAGCCCTACATACCTTGTGGATCAAATCCTAAATCAATGGTGAAATGGAGGCTTGAGCTTGAACCCTAGCTCCTTCTTCCTTGCTTCTTGAGAGAGAAAAGCTTGAGAGGATTTTGGGGATTTTTGGGAGAATGGTTTGGAAATGAGTAGATTATGAATAAAAACCAGTTATAGAGGATTATTTATAGGAAAAAAGACGTAGTATAGGAATTTGGTGCATAAGAAAAGACCAAAACACCCTTTAAAATAACTGCATGTCAGTCCTATGGTCGAAACTTTCTATGGACCATACTGGTAAACCATAGACCATGTATTAGAGCCCAAAATTTCATCCAACTTTGACGAGACCTTTCTATGGCCCGTTGGACTTCCTACGATGCGTAAACCCAAACCGTAGAACTCACTTTAACCCCAAAACATTACAAAGTCTAGAACTTTTCTATCGGACCTTCCTACGATCCATAGAATATTCGATGAACCGTCCTGGTCAATTGTCGAATGAGTTATTGGAGCTTGATTTTCAAAATAATTTCCTCACTTCCTATGAGACTAGTCTATGACCTGTAGAACTTCCTACGAACTGTAGATTGGTCTCATAAAATTCAACTAGTAGCCCGTTTTGGCCTTCTTTACTTTTCAAAATTCTGAGGTGTTACACATATTCGTATCAAAATACTTGGAAAAGACACAATTTAGACTACCAATCCAATCATAAGTTATTAGTAAGTAGCTCCTTTCAAATCACGATTTCATAAAACTTTCATAATAGACACGTACCTTTCTAAGCATCTAAATCATTGTTTTATTTATATGTGAGAAAACGTTTCACAATTATTTGATACTTATCTCAAAAGCATCAATAGTTCACTAATCATTCCTTTCATGAAACATGAATATATCGTTAATCAAATTCATAATTTAATAAGCAATGTTCATAATTCATGTTCACAAAATAGGCATAGGCATGAGTCCATATAAAATCAATCGAAAACCAAGTAATTGAATCAAATCATGCAAATTAAAATAGGATTTAATATAAATAATTAAATCATAATAAATAGGACCCATGGAGATTTGCATGAAACCCTAGATAATTGGGTGAAAATAAATTGGAGACTAAGATTCTTTTAGGACCCAATGGATGAAAGAGATCCATTGGTGAATGATTGATGAGTGGTAGATTTCCACTCATTTGAGGCCTTTTTTAATCAACAACTAGTGTCCGCAATGCCTATTTATATCATATTTTAATGATATTTTAATTATTTGGAACTATGAAGGCTAAAAGACACGGCAAGGATGAATGCATGAAAAAAAGGCCAAAAACATTAAAGGGAGTACAAAATCCCAACTAGTAGTTGTCTAACTGATAACACTCAACTACACTTCATCCGATTCTATGAGTAGGCAATCGCATTCAAGTATAAACCCAACGAAGAGTTGGGGTCAATCCCACAGGGAGTGATACGGTAGAGAATTCAATTACAAAGTGAAAGGAGTGCTCTAGTCATTTGTAGAAGTAGATATTTTCGAAACAAATAAAGTAAATTGCAGGGGTTTGACAACTAGTGTCAATTTGGGGGGATTAGAGTGATAGTTAACAACTACGAAAACAGGGGAGTAATCAAGTAGAGAGGGATCCTTGGGGACGTGATCGATTAAATGTCAATTTCATTGTACGGGTGATTATTATTTACTAAAAACCGTTGAATCTTAGTGGGTAGGCTGGGCTTTAAGAGTAACAGTCATTTCCCAATCAACTATTACGAATCAAATGAGTTCTCTCGAACCTCGACAAGCCCAACAAATACGAACAACCCGAAACCTCAATTAATCTACTCTCTCGAGCTAGATTGGTAAGCTCAAATTTAGACCCACTTTGTCAAGCTGAATCCACAATAATCTAATCACTACAATCATCAATTGATAACTTTAATTCTAAAACCTCTTTCTCAAGTAAGCATAGAAAACTATGCTAGAACTATATTTGAAACTTCAATTCATCACTTAAAACTCAACTATCAATTGAACCCACTTCAAATCAACAATTAAATCAGTAAATACTAACACCTATAAGCTAATTGAGACAGTTAATCACATAATAATAACACCTCCAAGAATGGGGGTTTCAACCAAATATTATAAAAGCAAGAAAATGTTACCAACTATGTTCTCCATTAGTTTGGGTAACAAATTGCAGGTCTTCACAATGCTCAAAATTAGTTCAAAATCCAAACCAAACTATAAATTTCAACTTAAAACTCAAAGAATAGTGTTACGGATCAAGAACCCAGTGTAGGAACTCTCAAAAACTCAGAAAATTCACTCAAAACTTTGGAACTTTTTTCACTCTCTTTTAAAAATAACATTTATAGGTTCCCAGATTTTTTGCTTTGGAGCCATTCGGCGGAATTAGTTGAGCATCACCGACCAGGTCGGAGATGCGCCAAATTTCCCTTCACATCGCCTTCTTGACTTGACTCTTCACCATTCCTCTTTTGTGACTTTAGGAGATCAGAATCTCCATCGCCGTTCGGTCGACGCTTTGCCGAAATGCCATTTTCCATCGCCGAGTTGAATTTTTCCCAGGGCTGCACTGTTGTAACTTTTGGCGAGCTGAAGAGCGACTCGGTGACTCGCCGAGTGGTATTAGCGATCATCAGCCTTTCTTGTTTTCAGCTTTTTCGCTCCTGTTTACCCGGTAATGTCCTTGCCTTGCTCTTTTGCCTTCATAGCTGCAAATTTGTATTTAAACATTAGTTTAGAGCATAAATTATGCATTAAGGACACTAAAAATCTAGATATCTAGCCCTAAATGAGTGAAAATCCCCGACTCATCAACACCTCCAACTTAACCTTTTTCTTTCCCTCAAGTAGAACACAAGATCAATCAGTTCAACAGAGATGTCTACAAATAGTGCTACTCAAGTCTAAACATGAATGCACACAAGAGGTTCAAACTACCCATGGAATGTCCAATTGTGCACTACAAGTTTCAAACTGTGACTAGCCATCATCAAATAGAACTCAAGCTCACAATGCTTGCTTCAAATGCAAGTTCAAACTCAACTAAAGTATTTGAATGCCCTCTCACAAAGAATGAGTCCATGCTCACACAAGCTTTATGAAAATTTCAAAATTAAGGAATCAACAAAAAAAAATTCTCACGCTCTCAAAGATAAACACATGCATGATTCTACCTATAGGCTTGCCCATATTTTCCAATCAGCATGGTATTAAGCTCAATCAAAATCACAAAGGTCTTTCAAGGCTTGTAATGGGGATGAGGGTTAAGGTATGATCATTTTGGCTTAGTGACTTCTACCTTCGTGAGGCATGGCTTGCATTTCACTCTTTCTCATTTTCTTTCACTCTTTATGATTTTTCACAATCCACCCTATGTTCTTTTATGCATGATTCATTGGACACCCCATTTCTTTTCTCCATTGTACAAACTTTATTTCAACAATTCTTTTATTTTTCGATCTTTTTCTTCTTTCACTTTTCTTTTCTCTTATTTTTTTATATGGAGTGGTTCCATGTTTTTGAACATGATTCCTCAAGGGAGAATTTCTCAAACTTCTTGACTTTCCTCCCTTTTTTTACCACACCCCCAACTTAGGCCAAAAGCCTAAGTTGGCTTATTCAAAAGGACCAATGCTTTGTGAAGATTTTAGGTGGGAATGGAAAAGGTCAAATGTGCTCAAGTTTCATCCAAAGAAAGGGATAGGCTCAAACGGTGTCAAGCAAGGTTCACACTCTCACAAGGTGGTCACAAAGAGGTATAATAGCAATTTTGGTTCACTCTTCACAAATTGTGCCTAAGATCATCTCTATCATTCGCCTATATTAGTCAATTGGACGAACAAGGCATGTTCTAGGTATTATCACACACATTTCAAGATAACCTCAGCACACATGGGATTCAAAACAATCATCAAACAAGATTCTATAATTTTAGCTCGCGTGCTATGATCATCACAAGATTCATTTCAACAACCGGCCAGTCAAAATGAGATGCTAAGAGTTGACATATGACTTATAAATTCAAATTTGCCTCATTGGAATTGCGCACACATATCATTCAATCAAAAACACTATTCAACTCATCGGTATTGATCGCAACCGACACTCAAATTTGTAAGAGAACAACCATATTCACAAACATCAAGAGGTGACAAATTTTTAATTTGGGTCAAAATCAACCTTAACATTACAAACCAATGGATCAAAAACCAATAGTCATAAACAAAATCAAGCATTCACAACAAGAAACATTATCCATAAAAATAGCCCAAAAGAGGTATGTATGAATATACCTCACCCCGCCAAACAAAACTAGTAGTTGTCCTCAAATGCAAAAGAAATAAAAGTCTAAACAAAAAGCTGAAAAAGAGTCAAGATCCTCATGTCAGGCTAAACATGAGGTGAACTCTACATATCAGTGACTCCCTCAGTTCCCAGTGCCCGGCTCAACTCCACCATTTGCTCCACTGGAGCCCACCATAGATGTAACCCGAAGAGACACCTCCACAGTTGTATGCACCATTGCGCCCTCGAGGTCCTATAGGTCATCATAAACATCAGCATCTAGTGTACCAAGCTCCTTCTCATCAGTCTCGAGAGCATCTAAATAGGCATCCTCATCAGCCAACAACATCTCCAGTAGTAGTAGCCGGAGGGATCTCATAAATGATGGGCAACTATGTACTCGGGACCTTGGGAAGGGCCTCTGTGCCGAAGAATATAGATAGATCCGTGGATTTTTTCTCATACATGTCACGCCTAAAACCAACAATATCGGCCTTCAAGGTCGTCACATCCTCAAACTGGCTCCTACCCTGATCACATGCCTCCACTCGCACCGTTAGGGCATCCAAAGCCAAGCCATGCGCATCAATCAACTCTCGATGCTCTCTTAACTACTCCCGAATAGGAGCTAAGGCGGCATCAATTACCTTGTCAATCATCCCAGGTACAACAACCTTTACACGAGAGGCACGTACATCAGTAGATTGGGCTTGATGGGCCATCTTAAGCAACATAGCATGGGTCAATGGGGGTAGGGAAGCAGCAACAACAGTAGTAGAATTAGGAGAAACAGAAGTAGATGGTGCATTAGTAGAATTGTCAGGGGTATACCTGAAGGCTCACCGGCCTGACTAGAAGGGGTTGTGTCAGTCCTTAACATCTCCACATCAACCACCGGGGAAGTGTCCACCGGTGCAACTCTTCTCGTCTTAGCCTCATCCCTAGTGTACTCGGTCTCAATCCTTCGAATGTCAGTATAGGAAGTGGGAGTCACTTCCACATCCCTCTTTTTCACTAATGACACTCGGGTACGCTAGCACAACTCTGTAATCAACATTGATAACGAAAGAGACGTCTAACTTTGTTTGGCCTCATGTCCATCTCCTACTCAATAATCAAGCCGAGATTCAGGCTATCTCGGTCCATGATGCACCCAAAAGAGCAGGCTTCGGATGTCTAAGTATGACTCATTCTGATATGGCATCAAAGTGTTGCTGATAAATCCAAACCAAAACCATGCGGCCATATTCAGATCCTTCTTTTCTATCGAGAATCCTGCGTCAAACCATGGTGGTGTGATGTCAGTGATCAGATGAGCCAACCAACCCTTCAAGTCATCCAGGGTTTTCTTTTGTAACTGATCAACCAAGATATGTATTACATTCATCATACACCCTAGCACCTCATTGATATCAGTGTTGCTGCATGTAACCCATCTACCGCGCACCACCACATGGTCAATCGGTGTAAATGTACTAACCTTCTTCTTCCCCTTCGGCACCAACTTCTCGTACATGACATAGAAGCCTCAGACCCAAGAAGGAATGTAGAAGCCTCGGGGCCTGATGAAGATCTTAAATTTATGGAACTTGATGGTGTTCCACACCTTCGAATATCTATCTACTACTCCGTTTGTAGATAATTTCTTCTCCTCAAGAATGGTTCTCAATCCCGTAGCCTTCAGTTTGTTCAACGACCGGGGAGGGGGTGCTTGAAATGGTGGCATTAGAGGTACCTGCTCTATTGTCTATGCTGGAGGTGGAAGAGGTGTAGGAGGCACTAGGATCCTCGTCTGTAGACTCTGATCATCCTTTGGCTCAGACACGGAGACGGGCGATCTATCCCCCAAGTTACCCTCACCTTTGGACTCCGATGTGGTGAGGTGGGTGTCGTAGACACCCATACTGTCGAAGCTAGCCTTCTTTGGGCTTGGATCCACAAGCCCTTTTCCTTTGCCTTTTCCTCCTATTGGAGGAATTTTCACATGTGTGGCTCGTGAGGGGTCAGCACTCTCGTTGACCACTATTTCCCATGATCGCTAACGGGGTGGTTGATTCCTTCCTGGTACCTTTGGTCTGGCTATCCCTGCAAAACAACATCAATACGTTAGAAATAGTTTGAAAAATCATCAAAGTTTAAAAATATGCAGGAAAACTCACTGAGTAGTTTGGCGAGCCAAGTCGGGCTCCTTGAATGTTCCAGAATAAAATTTCTCAGAATTAAGCATAGTCGGCGATGTCCAGGGCCTTTCGAAGATTCATCGACACCATTCGGAGAACTAAAAGTAGCTCACCGAAAGTTACAAAACATTTTCTAAATTTGGACTTAGAAAGGGCGATCTAACAAACATTCGGTGAGTCGCTGAGTGAACTCGGTGAGCTCAGGCATATCTCCTAATGTTACAGAAACATTTCATCAAATATGGAGGATAAAAAGGCGATCCAAGAGTCAATGGGCGAACCGCCAAACCATTTGGCGAGCTTGACTAAGCTTGCCAAAAGGTCCTTTGTGCCAGATTTTGACCCCGACCTCTAATTTCTAACCCATAGCCCACGAGAATCAAATTAAGCACCTATTCTACGCAATTAAAGTAAGACCCATAACACTAATGACCTCGACGTACTCAAACTTTTCCCGATCTGTCCAAAATTGACCAATCGACATCTTTTGTCCTTAAGAATGACGTCACCCGCTTTATCATTAGACAAAATTAGTCGATCGGTGTAATTGGGGCAACTCAGACTTCACCCACACCATACCCAACATATATTCAACACACACTCGCAATTTCGATCAGTTAACACGCGAGTTTTAACAATTATAGGCTAAAACACGTAGAATAAAGTACGACAAGGGCATACACTAACACAATTCATTCAAACAATCAAGATTACACAGATAATTCAACAAGGATACGAGCATGCATTTAGGAACTACAAAAATTTAAAAATGGGGTTTGAATTACCAACCTTGAAATCAGACAAAAAAGTACTAGGCAAGCAAATACGAAGTAGAATTCAAATATTCCTCCGAGTAACTGATCCCCACGTGAAATTAACAAGTAAAAAGATCTAAAAATGTGTTGTGAAAGAATAAAGGTCGAAAAATATAAAATGAAAGAATATTTTGAATTTAAAAATGGTTGAGGCCTTTTTAACCCTTCAATTCGCGCGCCAATTGGCGACACCCACTAATGTCGCCGACCATTCGGCGATGCGCCGACTGGCTCTTTTGTCCACTGAATGTTACAGAATCCCATCCAATATGTTGGTCAAAACAACAATCCATATCGGGATCGTCGACTGGTTGCTGAGCTCGCCTTATTGCTCCTCTTCCCAAAACTTTGAATTTTTGACCTGCACATCTAACACCCGTTATTCAAACAACAACATTAAAAACTAAAAACTTGGATTACCTCCCAAGAAGCGTCGTATTTAACGTCGTGGTATGATAAAGATATGCTTTCAAGGTTCATTCTTTGGATTGACCATGGTATCACTTGGTAGACCCCCTTTTTGCCTTGGGTTTAAGTGAGACGAGATTTGACCCATTTGTGTTTCCAGTTATTTAATGGACACTGAGTGAGAAGTAACCGTCTAGCTCAGAGAAAAGACATCATCTTTCATTTCCTTTAGCACCTTGTTTGATCCTTCCACTTTGTTGAGAATGCATGCAAGCATATCTTCAGTGTGGAAATTTTTAGGATCAACTCTTTGATCTTTTGGCTTTTGACGCTCATGGGGAGGTACATATCTCTCTTTGTCACAGTCCCGTTCCCTCCAGTTTGTACCGCGTTCATGCCACTCTCTATCACGGTCTTTCCAACCTTCATCACGCTCTCTATTCCAACCTTGGTTCCCGCCTGGCCTTGGATAATTTTGGCGGAAACCTCTTCCCTGATTTGCTAGAAAATGTACTTCTTCATTGTACAAAGCTTTAAAGTGTGCATTATCAGTATTCACTTCACTAACTACAACTGCATTCACAGTCTTAGAACCACTACCCATGACATATTTCAACAATATATCCATTTGGGTAATCATTTTGGCCATGTTCTCATCCCGCTCTATGTCCTTTTCTATTTGTTCCTTTGTCATCCTGAAGGTCAAAGGAGAGACTTGATCATCCCTAGTGTATTCAGCACGGTTAATCTTTGTCATCCTATCAATAAGAGTAGATGATATTTCAAATGGTTGCTGCATAATTCCTCCTTGGGCAAGCTGGTTAGCCATACCCTTGTTGACTGAATCTAGACTCTGGTAGAAATATTGTAAAAACAAGTTGTTCGGGAGTCCGTGAGTTGGACATTGGAGCAGAAACTTCTGAAACCTCAACCATATCACATGAATTGGTTCAGCATCCAATCGTTTGAAGCCCCAAATATTATCTTTGAATGCCATCTTCCTCGAAGGAGGGAAAAACCTTACATAGAACGCCTTAGTAAGCTCTTCCCAAGAAGTGATAGAGTCCCTTGGTAGGTCAGCTAACAACTTTGTTGCGTCCCTTATCAAAGAAAAAGGGAACAAGCGAAGTCGGACTGAATCCTGTGAGATGTTCGTGAAGGAGAATGGGCTACATACATCCACAATGTTCCGGATGTGGTCATGGGGATCCTCATCAGCCAGCCCTCCAAATAAACCTTTCATTTGCAACAGCTGTAACATAGTGTTAGTCACATAAAATACCACATGGCTCACAACCAGAGGTAATCGTATAGCACCCGCACTTCCTAACTGATCTTCATTGACATCATGTAAGTTACCGATGTCATCATTATGCCTAAGTTGGCTAGTATTGCTTCCGTTGACACTTATCTCATCACTTGTTCAAGAGCAACCAAGAATAAACAAAAGTGAATTGATACAACTACAACAAGATTAGTTCACAACTAAACTTCACTAAAAGAATTCTAAACACCACTCCCCAGCAACGACGCCATTTTTTATAACGCTCAACTACACTTCATCCGATTCTAAGGGTAGGCGGTTGCAATCAAGTATAAATCCAACGAAGAGTTGGGGTCGATCCAACAAGGAGTGATACAATAGAGAATTCAATTACGAAGTGAATGGAGTGCTCTAGTCATTTGTAGAAATAGATATTTTTTAAACAAATAAAATAAATTGCAGGGGTTTGACTACTACTGTCAATTTGGGGGGATTAGAGTGACAGTTAACAACTATGAAAACAGGGAAGTAATCTAGTAGAGAGGGATCATGTGGGATGTGATTGATTAAATGCCAATTTCACTGTACGGATGATTATTATTTACAAAAAACCATTAAATCTTAGTGGGTAGGCTACGATTTAAGTGTAGCAGCTATTTCTCAATCAACCATTACGAATCAAGAGAGTTCTGTCAAACCTCGACAAGCCCTACAAATATGAACAACCCAAAATCTCAATTAATCTACTCTCTCGAACTAGATTGGTAGGATTAAATTCAAACCCAATTTCTTAAGTTGAATCCACAATAATCCAATCAGTATAATCATCAATTGATAACTTTAATTCTAAAACCTCTTTCTCAAGCAAGCATAGAATACTAAGCTAGAACTGTATTTGCAACTACAATTCATCAATTAAAACTTAACTATCAATTAAACCCACTTCAAATCAACAATTAAATCAGTAAATACTAACACCCATAGGCTAATTGCTATAATTAATCACATAATCACACCCCCAAGAATGGGTGTTTCAGCCAAACATTATAAAAAGCAAGAAAATGTTACCAACTATGTTCTTCATCAGTTTGGGTAACAAATTACAGGTCTTCACAATGCTCAAAATTAGTTCAAAATCAAAACCCAACTTTAAATTTCTACTCAAAACTCAAAGAATAGTGTTCGGGATCAAAAACCTAGTGTAGGAACTCTCAAAAACTCATAAAATGTGCTTAAAACTTCACAACTTTTTTCTTTTTTTTTAAAATCACATTTATACGTTCTAGATTTTTTGCTTTGGAGCCATTCGACAGAATTAGTCGTTGTTGGCGATGCGCCAAATGTCCCTTCATATCGCCTTCTTGACTTGACTCTTTACTATTCCTCTTCTATGACTTTAGGCGATCAGAATCTCCATTGCCGATCCTGTCGACGTTTCGCCGAAACGCCATATTCCAACGCCAAGTTGACTTTTTCCCAAGGCTGGCCTGCTGTAACTTTTGGTGAGCTGAAGAGCCACTCGGTGACTCACCGAGTGGTCAGTAGTCTTGGCGATCATCAGCCATTTTTGCTCATTTTTTCCCGATAATGTCCTTGCCTTGCTCCTTCACTTTCATAGTTGCAAATTAGCATTTAAACATTAGTTTAGAGCATAAAATAGGTATTGAGGACACTTAAACTCTAGATATCTAGTCAAAATCCCCGACTCATCACTAACAAAAAGGGAGGATTTCCCAATTGGCTCGACCTCGTCGAAGTTGACAGTGTTCACAATTGAAAATATTCAAGGCAGGTCAGTGAACTAGAGTTGAAATGACAATTCACTGAAATAGATTGGATGAGCTAAAGTCCATCGCCGAAGTTGACTGGGTGAACAAAAGTTCATCGCCAAAGGTGACATAATTCTAAGTAAAAATGAAAGTTGAAAAAGTGAACATGGTGGTAATAGGTGATCTGTTGAATGTGAAAGGTTGACTGCAACGAGTTCACCAACAAAGTTTCAACCACGTGAAGCCTGAATAATAAGAAGGGCAAGCTAAGGAGCAAAGGGCGATCCGTGAACGAGTTAAGTGAGCCTGACTAACGTTAGCGAGTGAGTCGCGTATGGAATCTTGTGCCAATTTTGGAGAAACTATAAATAGTCCAAAGGAGAGAGAAAATGCAAGGAAGGTTAGAGTTTGGAATATTGGGATTTGAAACAAAAATAGCATTTCCCTAATTTGATAGTTAGCTTTTAGATATTAGGAAATACTCTTTTCTTAGTTTTGGGGTTTTTCAAACACTCTTGTAATTAAAAATTGAGGGTTGAAATTGAAGTTAGTGTTGAATATTATTGCTTAATTTCAACACATTAATAACTGGTATTATCATTGGTATAATTTCTTTGCTTTTTATTATGTGTGAATAAAACCCCAACTCTAGGGGTGTGATTATGGGGTTAGGTGTTGATTTAATGTTATGGGTCTTGTGCTATGCTCTGTTTTAGTGGTGTTCATCTATGTATTTAGGTTATTTAACTCATGGGTTAAGGTTGAAAACTTAATCCTAGTCTAGGTCTTCGGTTGATTCTCGAAAGAGATCAATTAAAGGGTAAATAATGTGATGCATGCAATTTAGGTTTAATTTCTATGGTTTGCTTGAAAGAGAAATTATAGTTCATTTTCTAGGTTCCAAATTTGCTCAAAAGAGAGATTTTGTAAGGTAATGAGTTGATTTGTGATTCACATAGATGAGTACAAAAGAGGACTCTATCATATGGTATTATGAGATCGAATGAAGATTAGTGTCATTGAAGATTACCTAGCCTATCCATATTTGTTTAGCACTATTGAGCAGCACTTGTACCCCCATGTGACATCAATACCAATCCTCACACCCCTAGATCATCTCTTACTTGTGAAATCTCTTCGTTTTTAGTTTAATTGTGATACTTGATTACAAACCTCTTTTTGTAAATTTGGTGGAATCATCCACCAAATTGTTCTAAAGTAACACAATGAATAGGTTTACACTCTTAAATTCTTAGTTGAATTCTTATCCTTAAGCCATTCCTAATGGAATTCGACTCCGATTCTTTGTTGGGTATTTTTATTGACAACAACCACTTACTCTTTTAATATTTTAGGATAATTTGAGCATTATCAAAAATGGCACAGCTGTCGGGGATTTGTAGCTAAGAATTCAATTTGTGAAGTTAGTTTGTAAACTTGTTTAGTTGTGTAGTAGTTTGTTTCTTGGTGTTTTGGTTTTTCCCATTTGTAGGTAAGAACATGAGTTAAAATGGTCTTTCTACAGGCCATCCTTGTCAACCGTATAACATGTTACTAGGCTTAAAATATCCATTTAACTTCCACGAAACAATTCTACGGGTCATCCCACTTTCTACGGCTTGTAGAGCCAACTTGTAGAACCTAAGTTTAAGTCCAAAATTTTACGAAGTATGGATCACTCGTAATGATTTCTTTTATGGTCCATAAAACCCCTTACGACCCTTCATGTCCATTCGTAGGTCAAACATCAGAGGATTGAAACTTTTCAAAACTCAACCCAATCATCTGACTGCCTTTCTTACGGCCTGTAGAACTTCCTACGTTCCATAGATGTCTTTTGTAGAACACTGTCTCACTGCCAAAAATGGAACTTTTCCTTTTCCAACTAAACTTCCAATTTCCAAGGTGTTACAATATCTCCCCCTTAGAAATAGTCATCCTCGAATGGTACGCAAGCTAGAAGTAATAGAGTACATAAAGAAGCTAAGTACTTAACATGAATGCAAATTTCATCATAATGCACATACACGGGGAGAAATCAATCCAAGCTAAATCAAAACATCAAAATCAAGTTTTTCATAAACATGCATATAGAAACATGAGAATGACTAAAACTCATGAATCCAAAAAATGAACCATGAGGAACTAATACCTCAAACTAGAATAGGAGCAGAGGGAAAGATATGAGGATACTTGGACATCATATTTGCTTTGGCCTCCCCACTAGCACCCTTGATTCCTAAAAAGAACTTTCATTGAAGCAACTTTTTTATTTCTCAACTTATGAACTTGTGTATCGAAAATTTCAATTGAAACCTCTCCATATGAAAAACTTCCCAAACTCATAAACTTTCTAAAGGAACAATGGACGTCGGATAACCAACACACTCTTTCAACAAAGAGACATGAAACATTGGATGCACCGATGTCAAATCAGTAGAGAACTCCAACTCCAATATGCCTCAAAATCTAATATGGGTTTACATAACAGAAACTAAGCTTCCCTTTCTTTGTGAATCTCATCAGACCCTTCATAGGTGAGATTCTCAAGTTAACCCAACAATCAACATCAAATTTAAGGTCTCTTCTTCTAACAAATACTTTTGTCGATTTTGAGCCATTTTCAACCTTTCTAGAATAACTTGAACCTTTTCCATAACCTCATGCACTAACTAGGGACCTATCAAGGCGACCTCATCAACTTCAAACCAACCAATAGGAGACCCACACCTTATTCCATAGAGAGTCTCAAACGGAGCCATCTCAATACTAGATGGATGCTATTATTATAAACAAATTCAATCAAAGGTGAATAATCATTCCCAGTTTCCCTTCAAATTAATCATGGAAGCTCTCAACATATCATCCAAAGTTTGAATAGTATGCTCAGCTTGTCCATTAGTCTAAGGATGAAAATCCATACTAAGCTTCACTTGAGTACCAAGACCCTTCTGAAACATCCATGTAAACTGAGTACCACGATCAGAGATAATGGACAAGGAAAACAATGGATCTCAACCAAAACTCGCATTTACTAAACTTAACATACAATTACAAATCCTTGAGAATTTCCAACACAATACGTAAATTCTCAACATGCTCATCCTCACTCCGAGAGTAAATCAAAATATCATCAATAAACACAATAACAAACATGTCAAGATATTGCTTGAAAACCCTATTCATTAAAACCATGAACATCGTCGGGGAATTAGTCAAACCAAAATACATCACCATGAACTCTTAGTGACTATACTGAGTTCGAAAAGCCATCCTCAGAATGTCACTTTCCTTTACCCTCAATTGATGGTAACTTGACTGAAGCTCAATCTGGTAGAAGAGACTCGCGCACCTTGGAGTTGATCAAATAAATCATCAATCCTTGGAATAACATACTTTTTTTATGATAACCTTATTAAATTGTCGATAGTTAATGCACATTTGAAGAAAACCATCCTTCTTTCGAATAAAAATTATCGGAGCACCCCATCGTGAGATACTTGATCTAATGAAGTCCTTATCCAATAAGTCTTTCAACTATTCCTTTAGTTCCTTAATTTATGTCGTGGCCATACGATAAGGAGGAATATAGATAGGTTACATATCTGGGAGTAGGTCAATACCATAGTGTATTTCTCTTTCAGGATAAATACCGGGAAGATTATCGAGAAATACTTTCAAAAACTCATTTATAGTCAAATTCAATCAAGTGTAGGGGTTTTGGAATCTGTATCCCTAATCCAAACAAGATGATAAATGCAACCCTTAAAATCAGTTTTATATCCTTTAGGCAAGACATAAACTGACCCTTAGGAACAAAATTTCCCCCTTTCCATTTTAAGATATAATATGACCTAAAATATGACCAATCTGGTTTTACAATCTATGGAAGCATAACAAGAATGAAGCCAGTCCATCCCAAGAATACATTAAAACTAGCCTATCAAGCTCTATATGATAAATATGAGTGACTCTATGAAAAACATAAACAATGTAATTTTTATAAACTCTTTTAGCAGCAATGGAGTCACCAATAAGCGTAGAGACTAAAGAAAGTTCTAACAAAATATCGGGTTAAACATCAATTCGCATAGCCACATAAGGAGTCACAAAAGACAATTTAGTACCTGGATCAAGCAAAGAATACACATCAAGATGAAAATCATTCAACATAGTGGTCAAAACATCAAAAGAATCCTCATGATTATGTCGAGTCTAAAGAGAATGGAACCTATTTTGACGAGGAGCACCCTAACCAGAACCACTAGGTTGAGATTGCCTACCATCCCTTCCCTTAGTTGAATGCAATGGAAAATATCTCACATTGTGACCACTCTTCCCACAAGCAAAGCGATCATCCATATTGGCTAAGCATTTTCCCAAGTGACTCTTGCCACACTTTTGGCAAGCGGGAATAGAAGATCCATTACCACAAACTCTTAGGCTTAGGGCTAGACACCCTATCTTTGTTGAACTTAGGAGCTGGAGCATTTGAAGAACCTTGACTAGAGAACTTTTGTCAAAATTGAGGACAACCATGCCCACCAAACCTAGAATGAGAAAAGTCACCATCACCGGTCCTTTCCCTCTTTGACTCCCTAGAATTTTCTTTTAGCTTTTTCTCTTCAATTTTTTAGGCATGTATCATCAAATGATAGATATTTATTTCCTTAATAAACATAGTAGTACGACACTCCTTGACCACTATTTCAGACACACCCGACACAAACTTACTCATTCTTGCCCTATATCTAACAACCATAGTCGGAGCATACTTAGACAATTGAGTGAAATTCAATGCATACTACTTCACATTCATATTTCTTTGACGAAGATTGTGAACTCAAGCAGCTTTGTTTCTCTAAACTCAAGAGGGAAAAAACGATCAAGGAAAGCCCCTTTGAATTTCTCCTAATCAAGCGGACCCGCATCAACGACCC
This sequence comes from Solanum gracilifrons, assembly GCA_029582605.1. Lineage (NCBI taxonomy): Eukaryota > Viridiplantae > Streptophyta > Magnoliopsida > Solanales > Solanaceae > Solanum > Solanum gracilifrons. Next base: position 50,749 of record JAJOOH010004751.1, read on the forward strand.
TTTCTTCCTTCCATCGGTTAAACCAAACATGAGCAACACCTTTGAGTTGATAAGAGGCCAAGTCTGCCTTTTCACCATTGTCACTCCCATAATTTTCACTATCTTATAAATCTCATCAATAAACACTTGACAATCCTCATCAACTTTCAACCTACGAAACTCTAAGGAAGTAGTGAAGTCTCTCGCCCTTATCACCGCCATACCCACAATTGGGTTCACGGGAGAAATGACCTCTATATTTGCTTGGCCATCATTGATTGAGCTAATACTTGGAAAACATATCGGAATTCAGCATGCGTCACTTTCTTGGCCAAAGGAATGACAAACACTTAAGGAGCCTCGGGTTCCACATCATTAGCCATATTTCTTTTTTACATTAGCTCTTCGAGGAGGTATATCCTAAAAAGCATTGGACATGAGTTAGGAAAAAGACAATTATAGAGATGAACTCAATGGAACGACTTTAGAGTACTCAAAGAAGTGAAGTTTCCTAAACTCCTTGTAGCCTCCTATTAATAAATGTGGCACGCTTCACATTAATGAACAAGACTCTACCTAATGCAACATATGGTTCACCTTAGAAAATTATGGCAGTGTAATCATGAATAAATAGTTTATACACAAAACCCAAGGTTTCTATACCCACCAATTCTTATTGTACCATATTTTTTGCTTTAGGTCACACCAAACCCTCCACAAGGCCCGCAACTATCGATTTTTATGGCACATGAATCGAAGTAACAAGTTGGGGAAATGAATCACTTAACTTTACAAAAATTCTAGATGAAAACCGAATGAAAATTACACTAGGTCGCCTTTTCACTTTCCCAAAGCATTCTTGCGTTATAATGAGCAGTTTTGAGAAATTTTCAGCATTTGCACTGACTTACCTTACCATATTGTCCCAATCCCTCCATAGTACCACTATCGTAGCGAAACTTCCCATTATATCGAGAATTAATTTTGTAACTCTACCAGTGTGTCACTCTCTATTGCGGTGTGCACGAGGCAGAAATGCAGATATCCTCCCAAAATTTCCCATTTTACAACACACCTTCAAACCTTGACGTTCTAACAAAACCCATTCACACCAAGTTTTATATTGTAAGTTTTATTCACCCGAATTCCATTCCAAAATGTTTTACAAACTCCTTATTATTTTAGCTAAGAGGAGAACTAACTTTTCTTAGGCATTTTACTCAATCCTTAACCTAAATTTCTCTAGACTTCATTTCGCTTAGATTTTCCCCAAGCCTTGCATAGCTTGGAATTTTAAACTAACTACCCCAGAAGTTTATCACCCAATTTATTTTGCGATTATTTCCCTCATAAAGACATGAATGGTTTTTACAATAGATACTAATTTACCTATCATTCATCCCTGAATGATCAAATAAGAAAAGGTTCGCTAAATCAAGAAAAAAGGCAAAACCCGAATCCTCAAACAAGTGAGGGTACTTGTCCCGCATGTCCTTCTCAGTTTCCAAAGTGGCTTACTTAACTAGATGGTGCTTCTATTGAACCTTCACTGATCTAATTTCTTTAGCCCTTAATTTTCATACATCACGGTCGTTAATAGCAACTACTTCCTCCTCACACTAAAGGTCCTTATCTAGCAAGACTAAATCCCACTTGATAATGTACACCCCATCCCGTGGTATATCTTCAGCATGTATATGTGGAAAACTCGATAGATTTCAGACAAACTAGGCGGCAATGCTAACATGTAAGCTACCAGACCCACTTCTTTGAGTCCCTTAAATAGATCGATATACTAGGGGTTAATCTTTCCTTTCTGGCCAAACCTCGTAACTCATTTTATGGTTGATACTTTCAAAAGAGCTTGTTCACCAACATGAAATGCCATGCCCCTGACCTTGTGATCCGAATACTCATTTTGTCTTCTCTGAGTTGTCAACAACTTGGTTTGGTACCCCTTATCTTTTCTTGAGCTTCCCTTATCATGTCAATAGATAAAGGCTTCACATCAGCTACCTCAAACCACCCTATGGGCGATCATAATCCCCTCCCATAAAGTGCCTCAAATGGTGCCATGTCAATACTAGTGTGATAGCTATTGTTATATGATTATATACATAGAGGTAGGAACTTGTATCACCTCAAATTTCAAAAAGGGAAAATATTTCATGAAAATTGGCAACTTGTTCATGTCTACGAGACCAGTGTATGGTTCGTAGAACTTTCTACAGGTCATAGACCAGTCTCATAGAAAGGGGGAAAATAATTTTGAAAATCAACTCCCAGTACCTCCTCTTACGGTTAACTAGGATGGTCCGTCAAATGGTCTACGAGTCGTAGATGGGTCTCGTAGGTTGGTCCAAGACTTAGTGAAATTTTGAGGTCCAAGTTGAGTTTTATGGTTAGGGTATATGGACCGTAGAAATGCCTACGGAATTTAGAAGGGTTCCGTTAAAAGTAGGGTGATTTTAATGTCACAGTAATTGGTCTACAGTTGGCCAGTACGGACCGTAGAAAGGTCACACCCATAGACTAGTTCCACTAGTTGTTCCTTAAAGGTTGTTGAGTCTTTTTTTAACTATTTTAAGCATATATTATGTCATTTTTTCTTCAATCTTAAACCCTATATATAGCTTTTAAGTCCTAAATCTACCCATTTTACACCCATTCTCCTAATTCCCTAAAACCTTACCAAATTGATTCTCCCAAATTCCCTCCCAACCTAAGGAAGAAGAAGAAGCTAGGTTCATTCAAGGGCATCAATTCACCATTCATCTTGGGATTTGAGTAGCAAGGTATGTGGGTATTCACCCATGAAGTCCATTCCTCCATGGGGTCTCCAGGCTTTCAATTCCTCAATCTGAAATTCAATTGAACACATTAGGGTTCTTCTTAATTCTACATAGGTTTCATTCAATTATGATTTTAATTATTGATAAGATCTTCTAATGCATGATTTATTGTTAATACGTGATATTTATTTGAAATTTTATGGACCAATGCATGATTGATGGTTTTCAACTATGAATCTATGAAGAACCCATGAACCTATGAACTATGAATTTTGGAAGGTTATGCATGTCTTATGAAAATGATGTTTATCATGATAGGGTGCTTTTATATGGAAGTATCAATTTTCTTGTGAATGGATTTCTCACATACGAATATGATTATGATTTGGAAAAGTATTTATCACATATTGATTCACATTGGGGAAAGGTTTTCTAACCTATGCATGAATTATAATTTAAGGAGCTATTCTACGTTTTGACTTTAAGATATAGATTGGTATTGATCAATGCCTTTCCTATGTTAGCATGATATTTGATTTTTCTCTATTTTATTGGGATTTTGAATTAGCACCGAGAGGGTTTTGCGGTAGAGGCTAAAATAGAGCAGTCTCTAGTAGCAACCTATAGTCCCAAACTATGTGCCCCGATAGGATTGTCTTAAATGACCTATCTAGTGGATCAACTTTAGAGAAAGATGATATGTACGGACTCTACGTTGGCAAGTAGAATCCCCTTTTTTTGGTATAAGGGTTATACCGTATTCGATGATATAGCTCTCATGGTCTTATTGCCAGTTAAAGCTAATATCCCACAAAATGATTATGTTTCTTCAAAGCTTTCTTATGTCTCTTATTTCAAATGCATTGACCATATCTTATGATTTATATGTTGTTGTTTCTTCAAGCTTTTAAATGTTCAAATATTGTTCATACATTTATGTCATTCATGCTACATGTCTATCTTATGCTTATTTCCCCATACTTAGTACATTTGATGTACTTGACACTCTCACTTCTCACACTCATGGCTAGTTGATCATTCTATCTGATTCAAGAGTTGGTGTGTCCTCATGTTTCAAGGACCAAGACACTTTTACTTGCTTTATGCCTTTCTAGTTTTCGAATGATGTATGTGGTGTATGGGTTACGTCCCAAACACTTATTTTGAGGTCTTAGATGGCTTGTTGAGATTATGTGAGACTTTTACTTTGTCAAACTCTTTTATGATATAAGATGGTTTATTTTCAACTCTTAATTTCTATTATCTTGTATGATGTATGCTAAGTATCCTGTGTAGGGCCTGTCGGGGTTCTATACGCCATGTTATGCCTAGGGTGTACTTTGGGTCGCGACAGAACTAGTCCCAATGTCCCATAAAATAAATCACACAGGCTGTCAGCACGTCCTCCGGTACCTGAATTGTCCTCTCCGACTGATCAACTATTTAAGGGTGAAAAGTTGTGATAAACGTGATCTAGGTGCCCAACTCCTTGTGAAACTTTCCCCATAACTTAGAAGTATACAATGTACCTTGGTATAAAAAGATGGAAAGGGGAACCCCCTGCAACCTTACTATCTTCTTGATGTAAATCTTAACCAACTACTGGAGTTGTAATCCGCTCTGACCATAATGAAATGGGCTTATTTAGTCAAGTTATCCACAACAAACCAAATTGAAACATATTTCCCCTATGTATTAGGAAGACCCACCATGAAGTTCATGGCTATCCTTTCCCACTTCCACTCAGGAATGGGCATCCTTTGAAGCAATCTTATGGGGCTTTGGTGCTAATATTTCGCCTGCTAACAAGTTTGACACTTATACACATATTAACCCATGTCCCTCTTAATTCCAAACCACCAATAAAGTTGCCTCAAATACCTATATATTTTGGTTATGCCCACATGAATAAAGCAGTGCGGGCTATAAGATTGTTCCAACACATTTTGAAACCAAGTCATCAACCAAAGGAACAAAAATATGTCGTCTGAAACATAATACCCCATACGCATCTAGTTGGCATTCCGGGCCTCACCAAACACTACCTTGTTCCAGAGCTAATTCAATTTCTCATCCTTAAATTGCTTGGTCTTGAATTCTTTCAAGAATGTGGGCCTAACTTAAATACTGGCCAATACTCCAGCCCTTTCTTAAAATCCAACTTGCATAAATTCATATGCTAAAGTTTGGATCTCTCTAGCCAAAGGTCACTTGGACACTTCAAAATAAGCTAAACTTGCCATGCTACCCATTTTCTATCTCAATGCGTCTATCACAACGTTAGCCTTACCTGCATGATACTAGATGGTTATATCATAATCATTCAATAACTCCATACATCTTCTCTGCCTCAGATTTAAATCTTTATGTGTAAACACATGGTGCAGGTTGCGATGGTCAATGAACACTTCACACCTAACACCATAGAGATAATCTCTACAGATCTTAATTTCAAATACTACTAATTCCAACTCCAAATCATGGGTGGGGTAGTTCTTCTTGTGAGGTTTCAACTACCTTGAAGCATAAGCTGTAATATTCTTGTCCTGTATTAACACAACACCCCAACCCAAATAGATAGCATAAAAATACAATGAAATCCTTACCTACGACTGACAATGATAATAGGAGTTGTAGTCAGGAAGGTCTTGAGCTTTTGGAAGCTTTCCTCACACTTGTCAATATGAATAATATCGTTGTCTGAGCCATCCTTGTCAAATGAGTAGCAATGGAATAAAAGTTCTTGATAAACATGTGATAATTTCTAGAAAAATCCACAAAGCTCTTAACCTCCATCATAGAGCTATGAAGGATCCAACTCTTAACTGCCTCAAACTTTTGGGGATCTACAATCATCCATTTTTGTGAAACCACATGCCCTAAGAAGACCATTGAAGTCAACCAAAATTAAGACTTTGAAAATTTAGCATACAATTTATATCTCCCTAGGTTCCCCAGAACAATACGAAGGGCCCTTTATGCTCCTCTTTACCCTTTGGAGTAGATTAAAATATCATTTATAAACATAATCACAAAGGAATCCAGAAATGGCTTGAAGACATTATTTATCAAACTCCTGAAAGTCAGTGGCAGATTGGTCACCCTAAACGACATTACCAAGAACTCATAATGCACATATCGAGTCCTAAAATTCATTTTAGTTATATCCTCATGCCTAATTTTCAATTGATGGTTCCCTAACCTCAAGTCAATCTTCCAAAATACTAAAGCACCCTACAACTTTTCAAAGAGATCATCCATGAGAGGGAATACATACTTGTTTCAGATTGTATCCTTGTTCAATTTTCTATAGTCTATACATTTCCTCCTACTACCATCCTTTTGTTTTACAAACAAGACCAGCGCACCCAAAGACAAAGCAATGGGACAAGTGAATCCCTTTTCTTGGAGTTCTTGGCTGAGTTTTGAGTCCCCTCAAATTTGCGGAGCCATACGATAAGGAGGAATAGAGATTGGGCAAGTGCATCACTTCCAAATCTATAAAAAAAATCAATATCCCTATCAAGAGTCATACTAGGTAGATACCTAGAAAATACCTCCAGAAATTCTAAAACTAATGAAACTGACTCAAAAGAAGGGGACTCCGCACTAACATCTGGAAGATGGCTAAGAAGGCTAAAAAACCACTCCCCACTAATCTCCTTGCCCAAGTAAAGGATATGATCTTCATTGGCCTAGGTCTATACACACTTTCTCACTCTAGTATATTCCTACTCGAAATCACTAGAGTTACTATCTTAGAATTATACTTTAATATAACATGATAAGGAGATAGCTAAGTTATATCTAAGATCATATAAATATTTAGAATATCCAAAGTAACCAACTCTACCTAAGTACGGAGACCCGAAAACACCACGGAGAATGAATGATACAGATGGGTCACTATTACAAACTCCCCAACTAGGGTGGAAACATGAAAAAGAGCATCCAGATTATCACAAATCAATTCAAGACCCAAGGCAGATTTCACAAATATGTAAGAATATATGGACCCCAAATCAAATAAAACAAAAGATTTCGGTCACAAATGAGAATAGTACCTGTTACCACGACGTAAGACACCTCAATTTCAGATCTACCTGCAAAGGCATAATATTGGACTCTATCCTTAATCTGCTCGATACCCTCAACTAGTTATGTCGTCCTCCTTTCCGTGTTACCATTACCTTTGTTTCCATGGCCTCCCTAGTTATTACCTCACCCACCTTAAGGGCGTCCTCTTCCATTGCCACCCCTACCTGTTGGAACTACAACTCTAGTTTGTTGTTACATCTAATTACCTACCAGTCTGAAAGGGAACTTCCTCTTAAAATCAAGAAAGTTACCATAATTAAAGAATCCTCATTTAAGAGATGTCCTACATACAAAACTATAAGAAGGTCCTTGGCTGCTAGGATCCGAAGATTGCGGAATACCCCCTTAATGGCCACCCCAGAAGCTGGCAAACCTGACTGAATAGGACAGGCTGAATACATCTACAAACTAGGACCTATGGAGTAAGAACCACTTAATTTACAAATAATTAAAGAATCCTCATTTAAGAGATGTCCTACATACAAAACTATAAGAAGGTCCTTGGCTGCTAGGATCCGAAGATTGCAGAATACCACCTTAATGGCCACCCCTAGAAGCTGGCAAACATAGGACAGGATGAATACATCTACAAATTAGGACCTATGGAGTAAGAACCACTAAATTTACACTAATTAGTTCAATACTAGCAAATTGGGTTTCATAGCTATAGGTTGCTTGAAAGAGAGGTCATGGGTTGGATATATTTGCCCTATTTTTGAAAGAGATGATAGAGTAAGGTATTGGGTTGTTTAGAATTATCATTTAGATGGTATAGAAAGGAGATTCTAGGCATAGATGCTTTGAGATCAAAAGAAGAGTAGCGTTACTGATGATGACTTAGCCTATTCATGTATGTACATCATTATAGAGCAGCACAATCACTCATATATGACATTGATATCCAATCTCCACACCCCTAGATTGCTTGTTAACTCTTGATTTCTTTCGTATTTTAGTTTGATTGTGATAACTGATATCAAAACTTTATAGTAAGTTGGTGGTACCATACACCCAATTGTTCTTAATATTCCAAATTAGCTAATTTAAAGTTCAAATCTGTCGATAAAAAGTTCTCTATGATATATCATTCCTTGTGAGATTCGACCCTGACTCTTCGTAGGTTTTTTACTGACTACAATCGCTCACTCTTTTAATTAGTTTTGGAGGGTGATTTGAGCATTATCAAAAATGGTGCCGCTTCCGAGGAGTGATGGTTGAGAATTATAATTGAGAAATTAGATTTTAATTTGGTTTATTTGTAGTAGAGTTGTTGTTTTGTGTCGTTGTTGGCTGATTTGCAGGTTGACAAAATGAGTGACCACGGGAGTGACAATGATAGTCACTATGGTAAGAATGATAATATGGGTGACTTAAATGGCATTCCCATTAATGTCTCTCAAACCATGGGGGAAATCCAGATACCTTTTACAACCGACAGGACTATGTTTTACATCACCAAAACTATGATCATATTGCTTCAGATGAAAGGAATTTTTGGGGGTCTAGCTCATGAGGATCCCTATGAGAAGATTAGGAATTTCAGAGAGATGTGTAGACCTTTTGTGTTTAAGAATATCTCTCAAGAATCCATAAGGTTTAGACTATTCCCGTTTTGTATAATGGGAGAGGCTACAAGATGGTTAGCAAAGTTGCCAAATAATTCTATTACTTCGTGGGATGAGCTAACTGAGGCATTTCTAGAAAGATTCTTTCCACCCTCGAAGATGGTTAAACTTCATCTCCAAATCAAAGAAATTAAAAGTGTTGGAGGTAAGCCCTTGCATGAAACATGGCTGAGGTTCAGATACTCTTTTAATGTCCAACGCATGGCATCCCAGACAATTTGTTGCTGCAATACTTTTATTGCATCCTTGATTCAGTCAATAAAGGTGTGGCTGATTAATTAGTCCATGGAGGATTGAGGAGACAACCATATGATGTGGATACATTGTTGCTAAATGATATGACTAAGGTCAACCAAACATGGCACACTAGAGAGGACCAAGTACCCCTTCTACAAGTGGTTTTGAGCAAAGAACAAGTTGAGAGGGACCATGAAAGAGATGAAGACATGGCCAAAATGATGCCCCAAATCAATTTATTATCCAAACATATCATGGGAGGTCCAACCAAGTCGGTGAATGCGGTTGGAACCAACAGTGGGCAGTGCCTAGATGATGATAAATTTGAGGCATTATACAATGAAGAAGTTCAATACTTGGGAAATCGAGGGGGAGGGTGGTTCTCAAAAAAATTACCAACGACAAGGTGGAAACCAAGGTTGGAAAAAGGATAAAGCTAGTGGTTGGAAATACTAGTGGGGTCGAAATTGGAGTGATAGGGAGATGGACAAAGATAGATACGTGCCTCCCCATGATTGTCCACCCCCAAAAGATTTATCTTGGCTAGAAGGAAGCTGGACAAAACATATGCATGTAAGGATCTACGACAAGGTTGAAGGGTCTGATAAGGTGTTGAAGGATTTGAAGAATTACTTCTCCATTTTATCTCAAACGGTAACTTCACACTCAGTTTCTATCAAGCAGCTGGAAACCCAACTGGGTCAAATTGCGACTCATCTAAATCAAAGGCAAAATGGAAGTTTGCCTAGTGACACTGTCCCGAACCCCAAAAATGATTGTTAAGTTTGAGCAATATGTCATGCCACGACGTTAAATAAGGCACTTCTTGGGAGGCAACTTACGTCTTTATTTGTGTTTTTATTGCTTAAAAATAATATGTGTTGTGAGTGCAGGTTGAAAAGAGGTTGGACGATTTCAAATGGAAGCATAGAAGATGCAAAACCCAAACGACGATATGCCAAAGGCATTACGCGAACTAAGTCTTGTCCGCCTCTTGAGATTGAAAAGATGGAAAGGTGCACTGTCAAGATCGGTGATCAGAACTTCAAAAGGTGATTTACCGAAGTGCATTATACGAACTCCATCGGGTCCGTTGAATCAGCCTTCAAGTTTGGTGTTTTCTCCGGCATGTTCAGCAAACGTAAGCTCCAATTGGCGATTCACTAAACACGTTCGGTGACGTTAGTCGTGATCACCAAATGCGCCTAATATAAAAAAACCAAGGGTTTTTTCTAATTCAAAAGTCAATATCTTTAAAATTTGAGAGCTTTTTCGATTCCTTTCTCTTGCTTCATGTATTTTGAGTGACTGTGAGCCTGATATGAGTGTCTTGCAGGTGCATTTTGTTGGAGTTCGGGTCAACCCAACCCCAATCCCTTAGTTTATTGATTATTTTCGGCTTTAAGGTTGGTGTTTTCACCTATTGTTGTTATTTTTGAGTTTAGAATGCATATACGGTGTGGACTTAAGCCAATTTACTGAGATTAAGTGTCTAATTTCGATGGGTTGCATTATATTGTTGGAATGGAACTGTGCCTATGTGATTTTAATTGTGAACGCATGTGCAAATGATGAATCATGATTATGTTTGTTAAATTGATGAATTGAGTTGTTTATTTTTCTAGGTGTATGCCTAATTTGATGTGAGTGAAGTCTGAGTAGGTCAGTGTTGACCCAATTGCATGATTTTGCCCAATGATAGACAGGGTGACTACTTTCTTAAGAATAAATCATCAATTAGTGCAATGCTTAGTGATAAATGGAGGAAATCTGAGCACCCATGGGTAGAAAAGCTTCTAGGTAGATTGTAATGTTGGGGGAAACTAGTATTGTTGTGTGTGTTTGTTTTTCCGTGAATATTTGGCACTAGGTGAAACTTTCTCTTCGGCGAGCTTGTCTCAGCTTGCCAAGGAAGTTAGGTGAATCATCGAGTAAGACCCAGCTCGCCTTGTTTAGCATGTGCATGGCCTTAAGTACTATTCCATTCGGCAACTTTGACTTAGTTCGCTGAACCCACTTGGTGAATCGCCGAGTGGGAGAGGACATTGCCATTGATGCTTGTTACTTTCCCTTTTGGACTGTCAGTTTCGGCAGACTTGTCTTCGCCCGCAGAAACCAACTCGGTGAATTTCCGAGTTGGCATTGAATTCGCCTTTCATGCTTGAACACTGAATAATTTGACACTGTCAATTTCGGCTATCTCACCGGAGTTCACCGAACCTATTTGGTGATACTCCTTCCCCTTAGGCGAGCCTTATGAGTATTGTTTTAAATGAGTTTCAATTCATGTTTGAATTCAACCAACCTTCATAAATACATTGCTTGAATGTGTACTTTGTAGGTAATGGCAAGAACCAAAGGTAAATATGTGGTTTCTGCTGATATAGATTATGATAGAGAGCTCTCTTCTCCTCCTCCTCCATTGAAAATACATCGGGTAATAACAATAAATGAGCCTTTGGAGGTTTCCCGCCATCACCAAACTACCGATACATAACACGGTACAGCCCAGACAGGGAGAAGTAAGAAAGAGGAAGGAGATCCGATCCAAATTGGTGCAGCTCCATCCATACAAGCACCAGCTTTCGGAGTCCTGACGGTTATAACTCCAAGAGCCTTGAATAGGCTCAAGGCTGTAAGAGAATGAACAATCCTCGAGGAGAGACGGGTCTCCATAGATTGAATTATAAGTGACTAGCCAGTCATCTTGGATTTAATACAATTCCATAAGTTTGAGGGTTTCACTAGAAACAAGGACCGTACATCCCCTCTTGGGTACGGGAATTTTACACTGCATATGCTTAGACCCTTCATAAAATGTGAAAGGACAAAGTATGGAAACCACTCGAAGAAGTGGAGGTTAGAGGTAAAAAGGTACGGTGTGATGATGGGGCTATTAATACAACAGTAAAGATGCCAACATTTGATTCTGACTTGTATTCACTCCGGATGCGCCATGATTTGGTTTCTCTGAAGCATTGGTTAGCACCCTTAATCTCTAACTTTTCTCTCTCATGCATGGCTAATGGTGCCAGGATCGAGAAGAAAGATTTGAATGTCGTCGCTCAATATTGTTTTGGATTCATCAGCAATAATCAGATGTCATCATAGAACGAGTCCATCATTCACCATGACAAGGTGGTATTGGTTGACACTATCATTGCTCAAGAGGACATACCTATTGGTGCCATTATTGCTGACGAAATGTTGATGAGAGTGAGACAGAAGCATACATCACTCCTTTTTCCAGTTTTGATCACACAGTTATGTGAGCGAGCAGGAGTTCCTTTTCGGGCTACAACAGATATGAGAGTCACACCAACCTTATCCAATGACATTCAGAGAATCGAAGTAGTGTGTTTGAGAGATGATGCAGCTCAGAGGAAGCCGCCACCACCAGACTCCACTTCAGTGGTCGACCCTACTACCCTGGCATCTAAGACCAGCACACCTGCTCCTTCTGTGGAGTAGGCAGGTATTTCCATACCTTCCTCTATTGCTGGCTCTTCTGTTGTTGCCCGTAGACAACCTGCTACTACTACTATTAATACTATAAGGCATCTCACCCCACCCCCACCCCTCTCATGTTTCCCGTCACCCCTTGACCTAGACATTAATTTATCAAATGAGCATCATTGCCCGGTCAGCAGATGTGAGAGTTGTTTGGGTTGATAAGAACTTGCCCCAACTCATTGAACAGGCCATTCAGAAGGCCTTGGAACCTATGATTGAGAGAGTGAGCAAATGTGAGGAGACGGTAGAGAACCATACTTTGAGGCTTGATGATCTGACAGTGAGGATTGAGGCTCAAGAGAAAGTCGAGAGTAGTTTTAGTGCTTTAGACATACTGAGGGCTAAGGTGACTACTTTAAGGGGGAGGTGGTCCAGATACAGTCTATAGGCATCTCCACGCTTTGGGCGAGGTTCCCCTTTCAGATATACCCGAGATGCCTAGTGTTGTGCCTTCCGCTACTGTGCTTGAGGTTGTTATGGATGTTGAGACGGTTGTTGATGACGGGAGTGAGAGAGCCGAGGAGACTGATGAGGAGGAGCTAAGAGATAAGGAGCACGGGATTGATGAGACACTGACTGAGCTACATGAAACCGAGGAGGTCATTCTTCATGTTGAACTAGAGACATCTCTTTGAGAGACTTTAGAGGTTGGGTCTAGTGGAGTCACTCCAGACTCTACCATACCTTCAGTTGCTAAGTCAGGCATTGATTCTCCTGTTAAGCCTCACATGTCACCTCTAGTGATCCTATTACCCGGCATCGATGCCCCTATTGAGGCTTCACCTCCCGAGACTCTAGATAAGAGTGCACCAAAGGCATAGCCTGTCAGGGGGACACTTTCTCTCAGCCCCAGCACTTTTATTTAATTTACATTGAGGACGCTGCATTCTATTTTTGGTGGGGGTGAGGGCCTTTGTGCAAATGTTCCCCTTTTTGCTTGTTTTTTTTTTGTTATTTCATATTTTAAAAAATTGTAGTTTAATGTTTATATTTGAGTGCTCTTTTGGGAATTGTGTATTTCTTTACTTCTATATCATTCTCCCTTGATGTTGAAAACCCCCCATAAGTTTAAATCATGAAATGCTTGAAGTTTCCATTGATAACAATTTGAGAATTGATTTTGTTCAATATCGATGTTTTGAATAGTACTCATGATGAGAATGATGCATAGTGTTGGTGTTACAAGAACGAAATTGATCTCGTTACACCTTTGAGAGATCTCTTTGAATCTTTTGTTGACTAGATACGGTTTGATGTGAGCCTTGCAACGAACATCGCATGCACGCTTTTGATCTTTTCAGGATGTGCTAAATGAGTGTATTTCAAAGTGATATGTGTGGTTAGGTTTTACTTCAAAGCATGCATATGGAGTCCTAAAATTTGCCTTGTTATTCTAATTGTGTGAATATTGGTTAACGTGGGAGATGCTCTTTGGCGAAAATTCAATGAGGGAACCAAATTGTCCATAAAGCCTTTTGTGACTACCTTGTGAGGGTGTGAATCCATGTTGGCACCAATTGAACCTAACTTATTTGTTGACAACCAAAAGTAGCCTCTTGAGCCAAATTATCCCTATCTTCTAACCAAAAATCCATATTGAAGCATTGTAATGTTTTAATAGCCAACTTAGGCCAAAAGCCTAAGTTATGGGTGTGGAAAGGAAGGATGAATGAAAGTCGAATGAAGGGTAAAGGAAGATGAAATGAGACTCCAATCTTAAAGTTTTGCAAAAAGAACTAGCCCATCCTTATATATATATATGTGTGTGTGTGTGTGTTGTATCATCATTGGGATGAAAATAGCTTGGAAAAATGAAAAATGAAAAAGTGAAGTGAATGAAATAAAGAGGAGTTCCAAATAAATTGAGTGGAGAGTCAAGATTTGAGTTCTCAAATGAAAAAGAAGAAAAAGAACTTGAGAAAAGGTGATGATGATTGCAACAATTCTTTGAAAAGGCATAATTCACCAATTCAAATTGACCATACCTTAACCCTCAACCCCATTACAAGTCTAAAAGACCCTTGAGATCTTACATGAACTATGTTGTTTGATGATTGGAAAATATGGGCAAACCTATGGGACAAAAGTCGTATGTTTTTCTCTTTAAAGAGAGTGAGAGTTGCATGCATTCCTATTACATTGTTTATTTTCTTTGTGAGAGCATGGAATCGTTCTTGATGTGAGGGCACTTGAATGCATTTGTTGAAACATGTTCTTGCATTAGACAAGAAGCTAAAGTGAACTTGAGCTTGTTTTGAGATTAGATAGTCATCATTTGAAACTTTTTAAACATTATTTAGGGTAACATGTTTTTGAGAGTAATCTTGCATGCTAGCTCTCATTGAGTATTGTTGTAGACACCCTTATTGAGCTTATTGCGGTCTTGATTTACTTTAGGACAAGCAAAAGTTTAAGTTAGGGGTGTTGATAAGTGGTATATTTGCACTCATTTAAGGTCCATTTAGCTCAATAATTAGTGTCCTCAATGCCTAACTTTGTCCTTTTCTAACCAAATATTGATTATTTGCAGCTACGAAAGCAATTGGACAAGACAAGGGCTAAAGTTTGAAAGAATGGCCAAAAACACAAAAAGAAGTGCAAAGTGAACATTGTTGATCTCCTAACATGAAGGGCGGATCGCCAACTGAACATGACCTTGCCCAAATTGACAGTGCATAGGACTTGTGTCTATCAAAGAAGGTTGGTGAACTCCAATCGAAAAGGCAATGCGCTGAGTTAGAACAACGGTCCTTATGCACATCGCCCAAAGTGAGAGTGTACAAGGCAATGATTTAATGCTCGAATGGCAAACCAAGGTGGTATTCAGTGATTGGCCGAATGTGAAAGGCTGACTCGATCGAGTTCGCCAACTGAGGTTCAAAGACCTGAAGCTTAGAGCATCACAAGGTGAGTTGAGAAGTGAATGGTGACTCACAGAGCCAGTTGAGCAAGCCCGACTAACGTCACCAAGTTGGATTATGAAGTGGATTTTGGGCCAAAATTATAAATAGCCCAAAGGATATAATTTTGGTAGTGTTCAACTACTGAGTGCAGAGGAAAAAGTTTTGAGTTAGTTTTTTAGAACACTTTACTATAGAAAGAATACCTTTTTCTAGTTTTCTTGGGGTTTTACAATTTGAGGTTCTAATATAATAAATGAAGTTAAATCCAAAGTGGGTTTACTCTTAATTGCTTGATTTCAAGTTATCCATGGCTGCTTTCATGGAATGTATACTTTCTTTACTTTTTATGATGGATGGCTAAACTCTAAGATCTAGGGGTGTTTAGGTTTGGGTATTGATTTAATGTAGTGGGTATTGTGCTATACTCTGTTTTGTTGTTGTTCAAGCATGAATTTGGTCTAATTACCATGAGGTTAACATAAGGGTTAAGGTTACAAACTTAATTCCTACTTTCGATCTCCGGTTGATGCTTGAAAGACATTACTTGGAGTGGGTAATTAGTTTAATACTAGCAATTTATGTTTGATATCTATAGCTTTCTTGAAAGAGAGGCTTTGGGTCCTATTTGCCCTATTCTTTAAAGAGAGGTTATGGGTCAGATTTATTTTCCCTATTCTTGAAAGAGTGGATAGAGTAAGGTATGAGTTTTTTAGAATTCGCATTTAGATGAGACCAAAAGGAGATTCTAGGCATAGATGCTTTGAGATCGAAAGAAGATTAGCGCCATTGAATATGAATTAGCCTATTCATGTATGTACATCACTATAAAGCAGCACAATCACTCCTATGTGACATTGATAACCAATCCCCGCACTCATATATTGTTTGTTAACTCTTGATTTCGTTCAAATTTAAGTTTAATTGCGATAATTGATAACAAATTCCTTATATTAAGATGGTGATATGATCCACCCAATTGTTTTTACTATTTCAAATGAGCTAATTTAAAGTCCAAATCTCCCGACAAAGAATTCTCTACGATATATCATTCCCTGTGGGATTCGACTTTGACTCTCATTTGGGGTGACTACGATCACTCACTCTTTTAATTGGTTTTTTAGGGTGACTTGAGCGTTATCACCCTCCTCATACTCTACCTCAACATCCTTCTAAACACAATCTTAAGGTGGGATAAGGGTCGTTGGTCTTGTCCTAATCGTTGTCTTAGCTCCACCTCTGGCGGGGTATTTCCTTTTCTCTGCCCCCACCCCTTCATCACCCTCGTACTTTCATTTTAGTTTGCTGGAGTTTGTACCCTTATTCCATTACACCAGGTGTCAACCATATGTAGACAATAAATGAAAGAATCTTGATACCAATTGGGATTGCCGAATACCAATTGGAATCAAGTCATAACATGAAGGAAGAAAGAAGAGATCATTTCCTAAAGTCTTGTACCCTCTTAAGGAAAGTAGAGACATTTTTGTACCATTCCACGAGATTCTACTAAACCTTTTTTGGTACGGTGAGATCAACGAACCTAGGTCTTTGATACCATCTTTGCTATGACCCAACCCGCTCTAAGAGGCACCTACAATAAATCCCTGGTGGGAGAACCAATTACCCAATCCAACACGTAACCAACTAAAAGTTAAAAACAACATTTTTGATAAATAAATCGACGTTTATAGAAAAAATCATTATTAGAAAACATATGCAGAAATAATCCCCCCCTAGAATTCAACAGTTGTGTACGAAAACATCTACATAGTCTAGAAAACGGGGATGCAACCCCAAAATAAAAGAAAACTAAGTCCAAACAATGGACTAGAAAAAGTAGATGAATTCATGGCAGTCTGAAATAAGCAGCTCACCCTTAGATCAAGAAAATGTGGGACCCAGAACTGAGGTCACTTAACAGCCACTAGAATATGTCATATACTCAACAAAAGAAGAGCAAGTGCAGTATCACTTTACAAAATCAACACTGGTAGGATCATCTTCTAGTTCCAAGTATACAAAATATGAACAAGTAATTGAAACTTAGTAAGAAAAGACAACATACATATATCACCCAAGTCGGTAAACATAACATGACTCCTAGTCCTCACCCTGTCTTAACAACCACAAAACATATGTCCAACAACTTTACAATAAATAAACTCGGTCCACTCATGGAATCAACAGATAGCAAAACAATCAATAAGTATCAGGCGTGGTACCTAAGCCAAATGATATAAAACCTTTACTAGGCAAGGTACCCGAACCAACCAAAAAGAGATATCATGTACTAGGAGTGGTACCTCAGCCAACTGATAATATGTACTAGGCGTGGTACCTAAGTCAATCAATAATATGTACCATGTGTGGTACCCGAGCGAACCTAAAATCATAACAACGCTGGATACAACCACACTTGCAAGACCACAAACATTAAGCCAGATTTCATGGCATGGGATTTTACAACAACAAATATATCATTCACATTGATTCCCCTAACTCCTAAACACATATTATACAAGCATTACTAATGTAATAGTTAACATGCACACATAACGTAAATTGGAAAACAATTCAACTATGACCTACCTCGAATCAAGCCTGAATGTACTACTAAATCGGAGCGTTTCCCTTGTTATGAAATTTAGCTTGCTCTCGGTCTAAAAACAATAATACAACACAAAATCAACCCAAAATGTCCTAACTATTTCCAGATTATATTCTAATCCCAAACATCAAGTCAATCTCATGATCATTCTACCCAACCAAGGTCTTTCCACCATTAACCCACCTAGAACTATCAACTTTATGGTTCACCTTAGCTAATTATGGCAGTACAACCACAAATAAACAGTTTATGGACAAAACCCTAGGTTTTTATACCCACCGATTCTTTGTGCACCATATGTTCACTCTATCGATTCTAAGGCATAGGAATCAAAGTAACAGTTGGGGAAATGAAATACTTACCTTAAAAAGATTCTAGATGAAAACTCGATGAAAATTTCCCTAGGTCACCTATGAACTTCTCCAACACGTTCTTGCGTAATAATGAGTGGTTTTGAAACAAAAAATCACATTTACACTAACTTACTCTGCCATAGAGACCCAATCCCGCTATAGTGGCGCCGTAGTATCATAATTTCCGCTATAACGGGAATTAATTTGGCTGATGTAGCAGAGTGTCATCAAATGTAGCAGCTTGCACGAGGTAGAAACTTGGAAATCTTCCCAAAATTTCCTATTTCACAACACACCGTCAAACATTGATGTTCCAAGCCAACCCTCTCATGCCAAGTCCAATATCACGAGTTCTACTCACCCAAATTTCATTTCAAAAAGTCCTACAGACTTCTTAACGTCTCAGCTAAAAGGAAACCCAACTTTACTTAGGCGTTTACGTAGTCCTTTCCTCGGATTTCCCTAGACTTAATCTTGCTCTAATTTTTCCCAAGTCTAGCCTAGCTTGAAATTTTCAACTCAGTACCCTAGAAGTTCTCTCACTCGATTTCTTTTGCAATAGTTCCTCCGTAAAGAAAGGAAGGGTTGTTACCAAAGTATATTATGAGTACCTAAATACGGGGTACTCAGTAGGCATCATAGGTCGATTGATCTATGATAGAAACTATATAAATAAAAGTGGCATGATAGTGTCAACCCTATGATACAACATCTAACTAGAAACATACATACCACTATAAAAAATGCAGCTAGCAATAATAATAAGCATCCGATATCCAAAATATATTAATCACGAAGAGATACATAATGCAAGATAAATGCAATGCAAGTGTGCTCAATGCCTAAAATTAAAAACTTGGCAAAAGTCTCATGGGCCAACCAAAGTTCTTCCTAGTGCTTAGCAATGGTGTAATGCAAGAAATATAACCTGAAATAGTATCTCAGGCCGCCCGGAGTGCTTTCTCAAACTTATTAGTATAAAAGTAAACTCGAAATAATCCTTCAAACCACCAAAAGTGCTTCCTCTAG
The DNA here is from genome assembly GCA_029582605.1 of Solanum gracilifrons. Taxonomy (NCBI): domain Eukaryota; kingdom Viridiplantae; phylum Streptophyta; class Magnoliopsida; order Solanales; family Solanaceae; genus Solanum; species Solanum gracilifrons. The sequence continues at coordinate 69,886 of JAJOOH010004751.1, forward strand.
CTTACCTTTCAACTAAAAATTACTGAAATAAGTATGTTTAAAGCAAACTTCCCTCCCAAAAACTCTTATACAATTTGTGTGTTTCCTCAAAATATCATGTATTGATAGTAAAATAAATCAGTTTAAAAAGAATAGCTTTTAAAAATGAAAACCCTATGAGATTGATGAAATTCCTTTAAATTTTTGAAGTTTCCTTGAATAAATAATAAAGCAGTCTCTCGGAGCCCAAAACCAATAAAAACTGAGGCAAAAATGGTTCGGAGTCTCAGAAACACATTTCTCTCATTTCTAGCTCAAAGCATGCCAAAAGTAGATGTTGTGCGTGTGAGTTCACACCAAACACAATCAATTCATTCGCAATACATTCACACCACACAAACAACATGGTATTCACCCATTACTATACAATTGTACTAAGTTGGAACTCCAGTCAATCCCAAGACCTCGGACCCACAAAAAAAAGATAATCATACAATAAAGGCACAAAATGATTTTTAAAAAATGGCACACAACCACGCTAAAACAACCAAAAACGCATAAATCTAAGTCTAAATAACCTAGAAATACATTAAGGACCCTATTTCCTCAATCAAGACTAAGGCTAATCCTAATCTAAAGCCTTACAGCTAAAGTACTAGCTAATGTCCAAAAATGGCCAAAATGTAACTCAGGATTATGCAAGCTTGAGTTCTCATCATACAACCTTCCTAGCAATCCAGAAACTTATTTTATATAGTACCTAACTAAGCTAAGTCAAAAGGGGAAGACCGTAACCTACCTCAAAAAGGAAAGACCATAATCTACCTCAAGGCCAAAACTTCACATGAACCTCAATTCAATAGCTTTATCCTTTTGAGAAGCCTCCAAATGATACCATCCTATCAAATTAGCAATGTAGATATCATTACAAGAAAATAGATACCCAAATTCCTATAAAAAGACTCGGATCCAAAATTTGCGTCAAACTAGGACTGTGTAACTCATGTGTGGAATTACAAAATGGATTATGTCACAAGTTCTCAACCAGCTTGAGGAACTTCTGCCCCAAAATGAGCATAATCTAACTATAATCAAAGGATAAACAACCCACACAAAACAAAGCTTAATAGTGATCAAATTGGGAACTAGAGAGAGGAAATCGATGGAAACTTACAAGTTAAATGTGCGAGTAATGACCCTTCTAACGTACCCAAGCTATCCATCACCAAATCCAAGCAATACCTTTTGACTTCTCCTTCAATTACAGCTCCAAATCACAACAATGGAGTTGGTCTTAAGACAAACGCATGTTGAAAATCGTGAACTGAATATAAATGTCACTTAGTTACTCATTGTGATCGCGGGAACCATAGGGTCTCTATCGCGATGAATAACCATTGAAGGGATTCACTAACCCTTCATTGCAATCATGATAGTCAAGGTTTGCCATTACGTTGACTAAGGAGGTTAGTCTTCACGATCATAATGCCAAGCTTGCGATTGCGAAGACCATTTCACTAGCCTTCACAAACGTGGATCCAAGAAAGGGGAAACATTGAGAAAATATTGGGCGCACCAGCAATAGTTGCATCAGCTCAACTAACAGTGCAGGAAATGCGTTGACAAGGGCTCGAGATTAATTCAAAACTCCGTGCGCATAAACAAACTATGCTACACACCAAAATAAATATTCTAGACTCAATGGAATTAACGAAACGAAAAACATAGGTTCTCTCGATAAAATGTTGACCCAAATCAACACTCATACAAAGAAACCATAACAACATATCGCAAAATACCACAACATTATCCAGATCACCTTGGGATCTGAACCAAAGGTTATTCTAGACCGACCTGAATGTTCTTGAGCTAACGATAGCCGATAGAAATCTCATTTGAGCCCGTTGACAAAGATTATTTACCGAAGTCAACTCATTGTCAAAATTTCCCAACATCTCAACTAACGGCTCAAACTCACGCCAAAGGCCTCGGAATCCGAACCATCAACGCTACTAATCCACGATGGACCTTTTAAAGTTGATGGAATTGACGAAAATCTTATATGATGAAAGATTCTTCCTATGTTGACCTACGTTAATTTTTTCAACATATAAAATTCAAAAATGGAGAAACTTACCCAAAACTGTCTGACCACCTTGGGAAGCGTGCCACCCATCTCTACACACCAAAAATACAACATACAAAAGCTATGAAAAGGGGCAAATTAAGAAATAAATATGAACGCATGCAAATGATCGTGAGAGTCATTATACTAGATCTTCTTCAAAATAATAAAAGCTAAAAAAAGTTGTAAATCTACCATTTTATAATTTCAACTTCTAAAAATTTAAACAAATATTCTTCAATAAAGTCGTTATAGTACAAAATTCAAAATCAAACAATGTGAGTAAAGAACTTTTAATTTTATTCTCATTGCAAGAAATTTGTTTATTTTTAATAAAAAAAAATCTCCCCTCACCCCTAATGGGTTAAAACTTTTTTTATTTTTATTATGAATTCAAGCATATTCAAGTCATAAGCAGCAATAATATGCTTCATTTTATCATCCGTTGAATAAAATTATGACTTATATATTCTTCTTTCATGAATTTTATTTTGATCCGTAGAGGTTAGGATTCTATGCATAAGAGTAATTTGAAGAAAAGTTATGGGGAGAGAGAAACAACTGAAAAAATAGGTAAAAAGAATTCATTTCACGGAGACATGAATTCTGTTAATATAAACTTAAGTTATTTGTATAAAAAATTGAAAAATACCAAACTTGATAAGCTTTTGAATACTTAAAAGACTAAAATCGATAACTGTATATTTAAGAGATCATTTCAGACCTATTATTATAAATAGAAGACTGTTTATGATATTTTCTTTTTAAAAAATTATGGTGGAAATCATTTGACCCTTAACTTTACTTAAAAATTAATTATTTTTTTACTTAATTTTGAATAATAAGTATTTTCCCTCTTATTTATGCAATAACTATTTTATTCTTGACATTTTAATTTCTTCATCTATGTAATAAATATCTCTTTATATTATATATAATTTTTTATTTTTTAATTTAGATATTTATAAATTCTTTTGTAAGTTCATCAACATTATACGTAGAATTATCCTTTTATAAAAAAAAATTACAAAATATAATGCTGTTTTTTATGGTTCTTATTTTAATATTACATGCATTACGTATGTATGTGTTTATGTTCACGCATGCGTGTGTATATATTAAGTTTCACTTATCTCTTATATATATATTCTCTATTGTCTATTTGGATAAATGAATTTTTGTGGTCAATTAAAGAAATATTTTCTAAATTATAGTTTAAAATTTATTTACAATATAAATATATAATTATTTAAATTTCTTACTGTAATATATATATCTACATTTTAATTATTTTATGTGTTACCTACATGGAGATACTTGAAGTATTACGAAAGACCTGAATAAGAAACAAAACATAATATATCAATTTTTTAGCACGTACAACCATCAAACCAAAGATTAAAACAGTATGTTTAGAAAGTTATCACTCTCTATTATTTTCAATTGTGTAAATAGATATTCTAATTTTCATTACGAATAATAAAATTATTTTTATATAATGCTAATTTATTTCATAATTAAACATCATTATCTTATATACTCGATTAATATTTCTCACATTTATTTATCGTATCGAAAAATATCAACTTTTCTTAGAGAATGTTGTTGCATAAGGAAAAAAATTGAAAAATATCATAATGTAACTTTTAAAATATAAAGGCTGATAATATGTAAAGGTAAAATAAGCATTTACAAAATTCAATTAGCTTAAGGAGGGAGAATGTTTATTTTTCAAAGCTGAAGAAAAAATTGATTTTTAATGCAAAGTTAAGGGGGTAAATGAGTTTTACCCAAAAAAAAAAAATCATTCTACTTTTTTTCATCCGTATAAACAAGAATGCATGTTTCCTTTTGTAGTAATTCTTTAGTTTTAACTTTTCACATGATATTTTTAAAATCACAACCTTAAAAACTATTATTTACTTTTTCAAATTTCATGTTAAGTTAAAATAGGACAGATAAATTAAAATGAAGAGACTAAATCGTAATGTAGCTCTTGCATATCAAATTGAACCGTTCATGGACAGAGAATATATAGTATGAAATGGGTTATACTTTATTAATTTAAAATTAATTCTCCACAGCGGAAAAAAGATTTATCAAAACAGTATTGGTCCCTCTATCATATCCTATTTTGACTATTCAGGTGTGTTTAGTCGACTCCGTACTCAAGGGGATTCAAACTCCAAGACCTCTTTGTTAAGGATGAAGCAGTACTTATCAATCTACTACAATTCTTGTTGGTTCATTAATATATTTCAAAGACATTAACTTAATGTTAATAAATTTAGGATATAATAGATAAAAACCAATTATTCTTTCTTAATTTTTCAAAAATGACAAGTGAAAAGAAAACAATAGACAAGTAAAAAGGAACAAGGAGTACGAAGAAAAATGATTCTGAAAAACACCTTAATTTCTCAACTACATAACTCAAGTTATCTATTATCCCATGCTCATGTCACAAGTCTATTTTCCAAACAACCTATCAATTTTTATGTTTCTTTTTTTAGGGTAAATAATAATTCTACTACATACATGCATCTTAATTTCTTTTCTTCCCTAGAAAATGAGAAAAACATGCATGCCATTATTGAACTAATTAAATAAACAAAATCTTAAAACTAGTGTGAACAAGAAATTTTTTTAGTATAAATAGAGGGACCAAACTTGTATTTCTCCACAAAAAGGGATGTCCATTATAGAAATTAATTATCTATATAATAGTTTTGTCAATGAAATAATTAAACAAATATTGATGTTATTGCCTAGATTAAGCAAATGAGACGTGAAAGTGAAGCATTTATCATGCCTAAACCAACCAATATTGAAATTGACATGTTGTTAGTTGCCGCCCCTTGTAATTATTTCTTAAACCATATTGCCAAGGGTGGATGAGGGATAAGCAAAAAAATAAAGTGGTTAGACAAATTTTTCATGACAATTAATTATTGATTACATATTGATATAATGGAATTATTGAAATGATAATTGAGAAGTTGCATTGTACCCTCACATTTCCTTTCATAACTAATAAAGAATATTGATTTTTTTGGTTTTTTCTTTCTCCCTCGAAAGGTTTAGCTTACCTAATCCTCGCGCCGTAGCCTAATAGCTTACCTTGTTAGTTAAGACCTCATTAGCACTGGCCACTCTAAATTAATTAAACTACCAAAACAACTTCCATTTAATTTCTACAAGGACCATAGCTATGTGGTCTTTTGTTCAGACGTACAAAAAAATAATTAGTATAATATATAATTTTATTCGATGTTGATTATAATTTGAATTATGTATGACTGGGGTCGTTTGGTTGGGAACAAGTTATCCCAGGATTAATTATCCTAGGGTTATCTATCCTGTGATAATTTATCCCACCATGTATATGGGATAACTGTAACGACTTGTTCCCGTCGTTATACAAATGCCAACGGGGGAAAATTTGGGGCCGGAAAACTTTTTCGTAGTATTTGGATTTTCCCAACCTTGTTCACATTTGGACGAAATCAGAGTCATCGAGGTGTAGGGAAATCTGGTAACAATTGGGTGAATTATTTATGGTTTTGATTAATTGAGTGGTTAGATAACTCGTTAAGGAATTCGTACGACTTTACAGAATTGAATTCGGGCGAGTAGAACTCCCGGAATCGATCTTAGCGTAAAGGGTATTTTCTGAGCGTCGTTGGTTAGAGGTGTGTTGTGAAATGAGGATTTTGGAATTCTCAAAATAGCTCTCTGTTTTGTTCCAGCCGTTTTGGCACTGGATTTTGCCACTCTGGCAGGGCCACTAAAGCGGGACAAGGGCCGTTGTGGCGGGCACGACGCGACTTAAGGTCGTTAATAAACACCTAAACGACCTTATTCTGCACTTTTCAACTTTTAGAGCTAAGGAACAAACCCCAGGCGACTCCTACTCATTTTTCACCATTCTTGAGGCTAAAGATAAGTTTTTCACTCCCCGAATCCATTTTTCGATCCGTAAAACGTAACAGAAAGGGTTAATATTGATGGAGGAGGGTTTTGTTATAGATTTTATGATGGAAACAACCCTAATTTGGATAATTGGGATCATGGGTTTGATCTAAGGTTCATAGAATTGTTAGTAATTCAGGTAATTAGTGATTATTTATTGATTTCTGTATTATATTGATTGTTTGAAGACCAAGAACAAGCGGAACGAATACGGAAAGGGAAGGGTCAATAGTATTTTAGGGTTTCAAGCTTGTTTCGAGGTAGGTAATGATTGTGATTCTATAATTGTGTGATGTATGTTTGTTCTTGCTTCATTATGATACTTGTATATGTATGAATGTTGCAATGTTGATCACACTTGTTGTAAATGAGATAGATGAATGATGATTGCCATGAAATCATGACTTAAATGTATGATATTGATGATATACTTGTGATTGTTATTGTGGTGTGTTGAATGGATCAGTTGCCACGTTCCGGCATAATTAACTTGGATCGGTTGCCACGTTTCGGCATAACTATGGGATCGGTTGCCACGTTCCGGCATAATTATGGGATCGGATACCACGTTCCGGTATGCTAACTGTTTGGGTTTGGGTTCCATTAGAGAACCAATGATTTGATAGAAAATGTGAAGTTGTTCGTTGTTCGTAAATGTTGATAATATTGTATATGTTAATATATATGCATGTGATTATAATGTTGTCTTGACTTGCTTATGTTGCACTTAGTGGGATAGCCACGTGATCCTATCAATACATTGTGGTTGTGTACTAATACTGCACTTGCTCTTATTTTTGTTGAGTACATGGCATCTTCAAGCGGCTATTGACAGACCTCGCTTAGAAGATCAGTGATCGTCGCTTCGAATTCAAGGGTGAGCCAATTCTTCCGGGCTGCCATGGAATTCTCTTTCGTCTATGTCTACCATTTTTGGACTTAGACATTTGTTTAGCTAGTTGATTAGTTCATTAGATTGGGATTGTATCCCTTCTTGTTTAGACTTGGTTCGTTGTAGATGTTTTGGTACATTGACTTTCAGGTTCTAGGCTTTACTTCCGCAATGTTAGTTTATTATTGTTAGACTTGTGTTAGAGTTTATGGGAACTCTATTTGTTTCCTTAGTATTTGACTTGTTTTATATCCTTAAATGCTTTAGTTTTTAGATTAGTTGCTTGTTTTGGATAGTTTTAGTGGTTCTCCCACCAGAGGGTTAGTGTGGGTGCCTATCACGAGGGTTTGGGTCGTGACAATAACTTATTCCATCACTATGGTATAAATGGTGGGATAAGATATCCCAAACATGGCAACCAAACACGATACAAAAAATTTATCCATCACTATTTTCTTATTCCATCACTATTTATTTTTATCTCTCACATCAAACGAAATGTATTATTTTATACCATCACCAATAGAAGCGAACTCATGATTTGAAAACTCTAGGTGCACCAATATTAAGCAAAAAAAGAGGTTTTAGTTGGGATAGAACCAGGTTGCGTGGGTTGATGTATTAGCATTACAAGCGGTCCAAAGCACCCTTTTATTCATTCCATGGGGTGTTGTTAATTATATTTCGTTTCTGTCAGTTTTTCAAGATACATATATATATATACACGATTTTTTCTGAAGTTAATGAATACACATGCCCAGATTATTGCATCTAGGTCCGCCTCTTATCACCAACTTAAAATAACTAATCAATATATAAGTTATATAGAATAAAGTAGCAATATGACAAAACTCTTTATTTTTTCCCCATAAATCAATGAATATCAAATATTAAAGAGTATAATTATAAACACATTATTTTTTAATTTAAAAATAAATAAATATTTTCAATTATATCTCTTATATGATCCAATGATGTTGAATTATCAAATCACGTACATTTTCTTCTAGCCGGCTTATAATTGGATTTGTCTCAAATACAATTTTGACCCAACAACATTTGACCAATATTAATTAGCATGGATGCATGAACGAGTTAATTAGTTGTCCATAATCCATATATAGCCTAGAGGGAAACATAGTTGTTTTTTTTTCTCAAATATTTGAATCGTACGACAAAAAGAAGAAATAATTTGGATTTTTCTCCTCTCTATTTTTTTTTCTTTTCATGATAGATACATATCATAGATTTAAATCAATGGTTGAGATCTAAGTATTAACAATAATTAAGATAATAAATATTGTATACAATTACTTCCAAAATATAAGACAATCCCACAATTCTAACTACTACTTTTTTTTCTTTTTGCTTTTTTCTTTTTTAAAGCAGTGCTAGACAAAGACGGATCTAGGATTTCGAGTCACTGGGTGCCAAGCAAAGGCGGACCCACATAATTTGATAGGGGTGCACCCATTAACTTCGAAAAAAAGTGTTTGAGAAAAGTATAATCAACAGTGCACCTATAAGAAGCGTAGGGGTGCCCTTGTGTAGTTGGTACAAGCCAGAGGAACCACTCGCGAGAATACAATTCAAATCTAGCTAGAACCCTATTTCATTATTTTTATTTTAAGTTTAGCTTAGAGATCATATTTGAGCCATTAGTGACCAAGAAAATACTACATTATTCGTTAATTGTAGTAAAAGTTTCGCTAACTACCTAAATTAAGAAGTATTGATGCACCGAAATTTTCAAATTTTGAATTCTCCTCTAATGACCAGTAGACTCAGATTAAATCAACTTTAGATTCATATAAAATATTCGTCTTATGGACGGATGGGTGAGCGGGATTGGGCGACGGACTGAAGGCTGAAGGCTGAAGCTTTGATTAATGGCAGATTTTTGTTGTTGAAAAGTTTAAAGGAACATCCAGGGTTTCAATAGTGAAGAGAAAAAAAAAACTTTTCTTTATGTTTAAACAAATAAAAGAAAAGTCAAAAAGTTAAATTAAATTAGTTAAACACTAATTATTGATTAATACTTAATTTTTTATTTTTATTTTAAAAATTGATTAATACTTAATAACAATAAGTTAACAAGTAAAAAAAAAATCAAAAGAGAATATTCCTTGTAGGTTAAAATAGAAACGCTGCAGTTAAAAAAAACAAAAAAAAAGGCTGCCTGCAGTTGAAAAAAAATTAAAACAAAAAGCTGTTAGTGGGGTTCGATCCCGCGAACTTAGACACAAAATTCTGATCGCCTACCACTGGCACCAGAGAACACTTTTGTTTACTAAGTGGCATGTTTGATATTTATACATATATAGTGTATATAAATACCTATATAAATAGAGTTTCCGTCGAAATTTGTGGGTGGCATGGCACCCCCATAGGTCTTAGTAGATCCGCCCCTGGTGCCAGAGAACTTTGAAGGTTTAAAATATGCATTTTCAACGAGGGCAAAAAAAATAATTAAATATACAAATTAAGTATCTTAATAACCTACTATATAGCAACATTTTATTTTTTCACCAACATAGAAATAGTTTTTTTTTTTTAATCAAAAATAGGAATTCAATTTATTTATATATCCACAATTTTCTCCCATTTTTTTTATTTTCTCCAATTATTTTACCTTCCACGATTTACTCAGATTGATTATATATTTTCTCCCATCAAAAAAAGGGTTTTAACCAAAATAAAACTCTCTTTCTCCCCATTTTGATCGATTGTTCTATTATGGATACCAATTGTTTTTCAATTCTAATTCAACACAATGGACGATGGGACACATCAGGTATTTATCATAAATCACGATTAAATTTGTGTTTTTTTACGTTATTATTTTAATTATTTTATTTAATACATTTGGTGTTTTTTTTCATGATCATTAACTTGTAATCTATTAGGTTGGTATATGTTTTTGTGTTACATATTGAATTAGTTGTTTAGTTGTTGAATTTTACTTCGAAATCTGACCATATTAGGATTTAATATGATGGTGTATTTAAGGTCGTTTAAAAAATAACTTTTATGGATTGAATTTTGGTAGATTGAGTGGTATAATTGATAGTGTATATTACATTGTTACTCCCTTTGTCCAATAATATTTGTCCACTATTGACTTTACACATTTCTTAAGAAAGCTATAACTAGAAGGGTAATTTTACTATATCACCCTTTGAAAATAATAACTTCATGTCTTGAAAAATGTAATAGAGAAATAAATATAATCAATTATAAAGGTAAATTAGGAACTAAATGTAAAATTATCCATTGATTTCATAAAGTAGACAAGTATTGTTAGACATCCCAATAGTATAGTGGACAACTATTGTTGGACAGAGGGAGTACTAAACACCAAATCTGTGATTATTTTTTGGTATTTGTTTTGGTTTAATTTGTAGGGTTTTTTGGTTGATTATAAAATCAAATTTGGTGATTCTATTTTGGTATATGATATCGATGGTCTATTTTAATTCGTGTATAAACGTCAAATTCTGTGAATATTTTTTGGTAGATTATTAGGTGTAACTGATAGTGTACTTGGTGTAGATCGTTTGTTGTAATTAATATTGTATATTATGTTTTTAATAACCAGAATTCGTTGATTAAAATAATATTGGAAAAATTACAGAAATCTCACATTTTAGTTTACTTATTACTATTATCCCCTATAAATATTACAAATCTCCAAAATCCCTCATTTTCGCGCATCAAATTAGTGTATCTCGCGCATCAGATTAATGTATCAGCGCTTACATTATTGTATCTCACACATCAGATTAGTGTATCTCGCGCATCAGATTAATGTATCAGCGCTTATATTATTGTATCTTTCGCATCAAATTAGTGTATCATGTATAAAATGTACATCGGATTAGTGTATCATGTATAAAATGTAATGTATCTTACTTAACAATTAATGTATCTCGCGCATCAGATTAGTATATCAACGCTTATATTATTGTATCCGTTTGAGGGATTTCTGTAATTATAAACTTTTAAGGGATATATTGTAATTTTGCCTTAAAAGTATGTGATTTCTGTAATTTACCCTAATAATATATGAAAATCACAGTAAAAACTGTAATTGGAGAGATAAAATAAGAAAATTTAATACCATGATTATCATCCTCCAAAAATAGGCACAAAATCCCAAAAAGAGGAGATACGAAAATTGAAAATAAATAATTAATTAAAATCAAAAATTAATTTATTCTGCTATGTTTGTTATTTAAAAATTACGTTTGTAATTAAATAGAAATATGTGTATATATTGTTAATTAAAGTCTCAACTAGTATATTTTTATAATTTTCACTTCAATTATTCTTTATTATGCTAATATTTGTTTCGTCAAATATTCAAAAAAATTTGATTGCTACATTATTTACAATACATGTCCAACTGAAAGAAAAATCACATAAAATTCTAGTAATATATTTTTTAAAGTAGAGGATCCTAATTTATTTTCTCTTCAAACATTGTAATTTTCTTCCAATGCATCAAAATTAGACTAAAAACTATTTGAGATGAAAAAAGGGAGTAAAAAGTTAAATAAAAATAAATTAAAAGCAACTAAGATTATTTTTTCCAAAGACAAATAAGAAAATTTTAAAATATATTTAGAAAAGATATCATTCCAACTAAAATTGTGGGGTTTATAAAAATATTTAAAAAATGAATATATGAACGTAACTAATTATCTTTATCATGGTTAAGAATTATATTAAATTTTTAGTTCTCAATCATTGATTTAAATTCATTCAAATAAGAACTTGAATTTGTAAAATGGAGAGGAGCCAAATCAAAATAATTCACTGTCATCTTATCTCGATCTTTATTTTTAAGTTTTCTTACCAAATATTTAATATTTATTTTGAGATTTAGTTAATTCAGATTAACATAAAAAAAAACCACTCCTAATATTTAATCTACATCTTTTGTGGTGCTGTCGATACATAAAAAAAAACAAGAAGAAAGAATTAAGAAATGCAAATTATATAAATTAGTAACGCACGTTTGATTGGAACTAATGTGATCAATAGGAAAGGAGGAACATGGGTGGTAGGACCAAGTTTACCCTATACGTTGACATATGCATATATTTACAAAAAAATAAAAATAAAATGAAGACTTGTTAACTAATCTCATAATTACACTTATTTTTCAGATAACAAACCTTCCACATGCTTCCTTCCTCTCCCCCCTTTTTCTTCTTTTTTTGGACCACTAAATTCCTTATTGACTCACCTACACGTGTCCTCCTTAATATATATTTCCTTTTTTTACTATTTGTCCGTTCATTTTTTTTTTCACGGTATTATTTTTTGATGTTCAATAATGCTTGTTTAGTTTATAAAATCAATAAATAATTAATTATGTTATGTCTATTTTATTCTTGCTATTAAATAACATTCATTTTTTAATATTTAGATGACTTATATTTAATAAAGTGATTTGTAAAATTGTTTTATCATTTACGGCTTCTTAATTCATACTCCCTCTGTCCCTAATTACTTGTAATTTTCTTTTTTACTTGTCCATTTTAACAAATCAAGAAAATACAATTTTTTTACCTACTATACCTTTAATTAATTAATTAATTTGAAAAATGTAAAAATTCTCGAAAATTTTAAATTTCTAATTCATCCACTTCATAATTAATAGGGATAAAATGATAAATTCACTATGTCAATTATTATTTTCTTAATGGGTGTGCGAATTCAAAAGTGGACAAGTAATTAGGAACATAAGGAGTATGTTAAGTCAATAATGAACAATTATTTTTGGACAGAGGAAATAATATTCTTTTTGTTTTTGCCTTTAAACTTTTCAACTTTATTTTAAATCTATGTAGTAATAACATGCTCATACTATCAAAAACTTTAATCTATAAGAGTACTATATATAACCAATTTGCACACTTTTGGACTATACATATAAACAATGTTATCTGGATACGATTAATAATATGATTGACACATAGCTTGTTTGAAATAGTAACACACACCATTATTTCATGTTGGTGAAAGTATAATGCATAATTGAAAAATGGTATACGACCAACTCTTCAACTTAAGTTGCATATATCTTAAATATTCATTATTCAATTAACTAATTGACAAGATATTTTTCTTAATTGATTTGTATGTAACACTTTTATCTTATCCTTTCGAAATATTATAATGTAACAACGTCATGCGATACAAATAACTTGGGACAGATAATTAAAGCCCTAACATCACCATAATAAGCATTTCTCCATCACAAACACTACTTTTTTCATAAACCATCTAAATGAGAAGAATTATGACTTCTACTTTTAGAAAAGTCTTCGCGGCATTTTGATAGGAGTGTGCATATGTCGGTTTGATTTGTCTTTTCATGAAAAAGTAACTAAATTAGTTATGTCAATTTTTTAAATTTACAAATCAAATCAAACCAACATAAATACATATTTTTAGTTTCGATTTTATCAATTTTTTAAAATTTTTTTTACAATTATATCATGATTGAAAAATAAATCAAATTGAAAGTCATGTGATTTAATGTAGCACTTGAAGTTCCCGTAATTAAAGAGACATCTGATACCATTGACAATGAGTGAATAATTATATTGTTTCTCCAAGACACTTGAATAAATAATATAATAACAAAAAAATGTACAATGGTATCTTCAAGACATTGTGTTAGGAAAATAATATATCAAAAACTTACAAAAAGACACAGCACATGTCAATTTTTATAGTCATATTACAGGACCAAATATAAATTAATATATCTTAACATTGAAAGTTATAAACTAATTCAAAAAACATTTACATAAAGTATATTATAATAAAAAAAATTGTGTATAAAAAAATTAAAATATGTATTATATTTGTTTGGTTTAAGTTTGATTTGCCTTTTTTTTCCTGTTAAAACCAAATCAAACTAAGAATGATCGATTGTTTTTTCCCAACACCCAATCAACAAAACCAAAGCACAAGTTAATTTTTTTTTATCGATTTAACTTGATTTGTTGGTTATATTTAACTTGATTTGACATGTACATCCTAATTTTAAGCACCATTTTATGTTTTATTTGTTGTTTCAATTATCTTTACATAATAATAATACTTATTGATGAACTTTTTGAAAGAAAAATCGATGAAAGTTTTCTGTATATTGAATCAATAATCACTATACATCTTGTGTATTCATTGAAGAATTTCTAGAAAGAAAATAAATAAATAAATTAATTTCTATACACTTGTACTAATTGTATTGGAAACAGCATAATTATCTAAACAAAATACAAATGTAGTAAGACTTGACAAAAGACTTCTAGGCATTTCTCTTCACGTGTTTGGACGGGAACTTGGGCCCTTATTTTTGTCTGTAAATACCTGTAGGGCTTTTTCAGATAGAAAAAAGCCCATTTCCTTTCTCAACCTTATTTTGCTTCTTCTTCACTTAGATTGAATAAATTTGTGTCTTTTTTTGTGAATTCTTCTTTGTGTTTGACCAAGCTTTCACTAATCATTAACAATTAAAACAAATGCTCACAATAATCAAGATGCAGAATTATGCTTAGACGAATGCTTAGGGACGCCTCAACAAGTTTGGGGGCCTAAAGTCAAACTTCAGAAGGGGGCTTTATTTTATTTTTTTAGTTGTCATACCTAAATTTAATAACTATAACATACTCAATATAAAATCCTACAAGTGAAGTCTCGAGAACGTAAGATGTACACAAACCTTAAGAAGTAAGAACGTAAACAATGAAAATTTTCAATGGAAAAATATAATACAGAGTTAGAATAACAAAACCTGACCCAAAAGTTTAAAAAAGTATAACATTTTATTACCTCTCCAACTATCTCTCCATTAGGCAGGATTTGTGTGGCCCAATCACTTATTTATTGAGGAGAAACTGATCCAATTCAGAGCTATTGATGTTTATATCGATCAATCATAGAAGAGAAATTATTATTCATTCTTATTAAACTTGCTTCTTATTAATTTGGAAGTTCTTCTCAGATACAAGGAAAAGATTCAGTTTTAGAGCTAAAGATTGTAGTTCTCGGACGAGCAATCGAAAAGATTCTGGAGCATCTTCAGGATTAGGTATTGTTCCCCAATGATAGTAGAACCAAGTACTTCCTGGTGAGCTCTAATATGATCTAATTTATAAGTAACCATCTCTTGTAAACTATGAGCAACCCTGCCACGCCCCGAGCCTACACCCTGGGCAGGACTGGCATTCGAAGACCATTGCTGGCCCCAAGCGAACCTATGGCCTGGCTTACTTAACTCAGCGGAAGACAACATTCATATCTATAATGATCAATGAACTTAACTGAACTAAATAAAAAAATAACTGAGAATGTTTTAAAGATTAAACATTCAACTTGGCCAAAAGTGGCAACCCAAGTCTTAACAATAAGAAAAGATAATGAAAAGACTCAAAGGACTAACATCTGACTGTCTATGAAGCCTCTAAAACAACTGAGATGGATGTTGGGACAACCCCCACAACATCCTAATGAACTAACTAGAAAGCAATAAAATGGAATCCTCTGGAATGCAAAGAGGCTCACCGATTGACTCTGAACTACTCATTGGATCAATGGTGTGTTGGAATGCCGTTCCTAGTTACCTGTGTCTGCATCATAATAAGATGCAGGCCAACTAGCATCAGTACATTGAATGTACGAGTATGCGAGTTGGAATGCTAACAAACATAGGCTTGAAAGGGAACCTGAAAGAAACACTTACCTTGGCTCTTCTCAACTCATGAATACTTAAATGAACTCATTTCAATAAAAAGGAGTTTAAACAAGTGCAATATAAAAAGAAGTTGTTTAAAAACATTATGTCAACTCTGTGTATGAACAAAGATACAACATAACTCTGAAATGTATGTAAAATACAATAAACTGATGTATATAAAAATACAATAACTTTTGTGGGAGTTTCTCTAATCGACAACTATCACATTAAGAGCTATAGTGATGATACAGTGATCTACCTCATGCTGCCAGCGCATCATATACCCGGCCAAAGGTATAGAACCTGCACTGCCTAATGGATCCACGAGTCTATTGCGAAAAGTATTCATCTAAAAAGTATGACCCTTTTCTACCCATGGTGGCTACATGGTTCTATGGTGACGTGAGTTATCTAAACTCATGCTAGTCCCCAATTCGGTGCTCAATAATACTCCCAAAATATACTAGCTCTTATGTTTTAAAAACATACTTCTTCTGTGATTTGAGATTAGTGCTCAAAAACTTAGCTCAAAGGCTATCTTGGAAATCAAAGTTTCCCCTCTTGCTTCATTGAGAAAGCGATTACTTTCTCTTAAAACTAGCCCGAAGACTCTTTGGAAATGTGAGTTTCCGCTCTTATTTAAATGTGAAAACATTTTAAATCTCTTTGGGAATACATAGTCCCCATATACTTCTTGAAGAAAAAAGAACTTCAACTTTACATCCTTACTGAACTCAAAGCTTAAGTCTTAAAACAAAGTTAAAACATTTGTGAAAGACCTATGAAAAAACACTTTAAGAACTCATCTTAACTTGACTCTTGACTTTTCTTGACTTGGACCTTAACTGCTCTTGACTTGACTCTTAACTGATCCTTGAATTGAATTATGGATTCAAGGATTAAGATTTGTGACTGGAAAGATCTCATGATGTTTAAGAATAATTTTAGATAGTTAAACACGATAAAAGACCAAAAATCAATATTTGAAGGTGGGTCCGCGACGCGGAGGCATAATTTAATTTTGGTTTCAAAAATGTCTTTTGAGGCAGAACACCTCATGTCAGCTCCATGACGCAAAGCTGAGATGCTCAAATTTGGGAACTAGACGAGCGACACGTGGCCACCCTTTTTTGTTTTCCAATCCCAATTCACCCCAAACTCGGTTCTTTTTCTCAAATTACTCTTAGATATAGATACCCAACAAATGTACCTAAGAACCTAACTCGAAACGACCCTATAATGTGATGTAACGAACTCAGAAACTTCCCAACTCAGTCAAATTCAAGAAAAATATATGAATTCAAGAATAGGTATCAAGATCATCAATATTCAAATGCTTTTAGGACGAATCCAAACTGAAATAAATATTCTTGGCACGTGGGAGAACGATCCCAACGTTATTAGAGCCTCACATACCTGATAGAAGTAAATCCTTGGCGAAACACGAAGTTCTTTAATCGATCTTGATGAATTCACCCTTTTCTCCTTCTTCTTTTCTCTTCTCCTTTCTCCTTAACCCTAGCGTGAAATCCCAAGTTCTAAAACTGACTAAGTTCTGAATTAACCCATATTAAACTCCTAAAATCGGATTAAAATAATAGGGCAGTGGAAAGACTAAAACCCCTTGTATTTCCGGATTGGACATTTCCTTCATCCAACAACCCAACTTCCGAAATGCATGTCTAACTCATATGATGTCAAAATCGCGCAAACTTGGCGGCGTTGGATTGATATCTTTAAGGGCTTTCCAACCATATCAAGAGCTGCTCCTAAGTCATCATGAGCTAGGATTTATTGCTTTTTAAAAATGGTCAAAACTCACTTTCTTAACTTAGACAAAAATTTCCAGATTTCCTTATTCTTTCCAAAAATAACTATTTACAGATTTTAAACTTCTTTCGAGTTCTTTCTAGTTGCGAGATGTTACAATATCTCCTCCTTGGGAACATTCATCCTCGAATGAGATTTACTCTTACTAAGCTAAGGGTAGTGACATCAAGTTCAAACACCCAACAAGCAAATGCAACAAATAACATGCTTACTCATAATTCAAAGAGTACTAAGAAGTAAATTAGTACCTTCATCTGCATTCCCTCCGGATTCAAAGAGATGTGGATATCTCTTCTTTATATCTTCTTCAGTTTCCCAAGTAGCTTCCTCAACAAATTGGTTCCTCCAAAGGACTTTGACTGAAGCTACTTCTTTGGTCCTCAACTTGAGAACTTGACGATCTAAAATATGAACCGGAATCTGCTGATAAGATAAGTTATCCTTAATCCCAACATTTTCAGTTGGTATAATCAATGAAGGATCTCCCATGCACTTCTTCGACATGGAGATGTGCAACACCGGATGAACGATTGCTAACACTTGAGGTAGCTCCAACTAATAAGCTACATTACCAATCCTCTTGACTATGCTATAAGGTCCAATATACCGGGACTAAGTTTCCCCTTCTTACCAAACCAAATGACACCCTTCATGGGTGAAACCTTCAAATAAACCCAATCATCTACTTCAAACTCTAATGGCCTTCTCCTAACATCGATATAGGATTATTGACGACTCTGCGCCATTTTCAACCTCTCCTGAATCACCTTCACCTTCTCCATGGCTTGTTGAACTGAATATGGTCTTATCAACACTGCTTCACCAACTTCAAACCATCCAACAGGAGATCTGCATCTTATCCCATAAAGAGCTTCATAAGGAGCCATTTGGATGCTAGAGTGATAAATGCTGTTGTAAGCAAACTTAATGAGAGGTAGGTGATCATTTCAATTCCCTTTGAAATCAATCACACAAGCTCTCTGCATATCTTCTAAATTCTGAATAGTGCGCTCTGCTTGCCCATCAGTCTGAGGATGAAATACAGTACTTAAGTTTGCTTTTGAACCATTAATTTTCTGTAAAAAATTCCAAAACTGTGCAATAAATTGTGCACCTCTATCTGAAATAATGGAGACTGGGACTCTATGAAGTCTTACTACCTCTTGAATATAAAGCTTATCATAATCTTTTGCTGAGTTGGTGTCTTTACCGGTAAAAAGTGGGCTGATTTCGTCATCTTGTCGACAATCACGCAAATAGAATCATGCTGTCTGCGAGACCTTGGCAAGCCTGTGATGAAATCTATATTGATCATCTCCCACTTCCATTCCGTAAGTTCTATATTCTGAGCCAAACCACCGGGCCTTTGATGCTCTACTTTCACTTGTTGACAATTTGGACACTTAACAACAAATTATGTAATGCCCTTCTTCATGCCATTCCACCAATACACTTCTTTCAAGTAACGATACATCTTGGTGGAACCCAGATGAATGGAATATCTGGAGCTATGAGCTTCCTCCATGATCCTCTCTTGGAGTTCATCCACCATTGGTACGCACAACCTACCTTGATATCTCAATACACCATCTCCCCCATGTTCAAAAGCTAATACTCTTTGCTTACGAACATTTGCTTTTAAGTCTAGTAAAAAGGGATCTTGGTCTTGATTTTCTTTCACTTCTGACACTAGTGATGATTCTGCCCCATTCGTCACCACTATTTCAAAGCGTGCAAGCCTATGCACAACTTTTGCTAATTCTCTCTTTTATTCATCAACATGGGCAGTACTACCCATAGACAACCTGCTCAAAGCATCAGCAACAACATTAGCCTTACCTGGGTGATAAAGAATACTCATATTTGAAGGTGGGTCTGTGACGCGGAGGCATAATTTAATTTTGGTTCCAAAAATTTCTTTTGAGGCAGAACACCTCGTGTCAGCTCCATGACACGAAGTTGAGATGCTTAAATCTGGGGACTAGACGTGCGACGCGCCACCACCTTCCAATTTCTTCCGACGAAATTTCTTCCTCATTTTACAATCCCAATTCACCCCAAACTTGGTTGTTTTTCTCAAATTACACTTAGATATAGATACCCAACAAATGTACCTAAGAACCTAAATTAAAACGACCCTATAATGCGACGTAACGAACTCAGAAACTTCCCAACTCCGTCAAATTCAAGAACAATATACGAATTCAAGAGTTGGTATCAAGATCATCAATATTCAAATGCTTTTAGGAAAAATACAAACTTAAATAAATATGCTTGTCACGTGGGAGAACGATCCCAATGTTATGAGAGCCTCACATACCTGATAGAAGTAAATCCTTGGCGAAACACCAAGTTTCTTGATCGATCTTGATGAATTCGCCCTTCTCTCCTTCTTGTTTTCTTTTCTCCTTTTTCCTTAGCCCAAGCATGAAATCCCAAGTTCTAAAACTAACTAAGTTCTGAATTGACCTATATTAAACTCCTAAAATCGGAATAAAATAATAGGGAAGTGAAAAGATTAAAATACCCCTTATATTTCTGGATTGGACATTTCCTTAATCCAACAGTCCAACTTCCGAAAGGCATTTCTCACTCATATGATGCCAAAATCGCACAAACTTGGCGGCGTTGGAATGATATCTTTAAGGGCTTTCCAACCATCTGAAGATCTGGTCCTAACTCATCCTGAGGTATGAGTTATGGCCTTTTGAAAATGTCAAAAACTCACTTTCTTAACTTAGACAAAAATTTCCAGATTTCCTTATTCTTTCCAAAATAACTATTTCTAGATTTTAATCTTCTTTCTAGTTCTTTCTAGTTGTGAGATGTTACAATATCTCACCCTTGGGAACATTCGTCCTCGAAGGAGATTTACTCTTACTTTACTCATAATTCAAAGAGTACTAAGAAGAGAATTAGTACCTTCATCTGCATTCCCGCCGGATTCAAAGAGATGTAGATATCTCTTCTTCATATCTTTTTCAGTTTCCCAAGTAGCTTCCTCAACAAATTGGTTCCTCCAAAGGACTTTGACTGAAGCTACTTCTTTGGTCCTCAACTTGCGAACTTGACGATCTAAAATCTGAATTGGAATCTCCTCATAAGATAAGTTATCCTTAATCCCAATATTTTCAGTTGGTATAATTAATGAAGGATCTCCCATGTATTTCTTCAACATGGAGATGCGAAACACTAGATGAACTGCTGCTAACTCTTGAGGTAGGTCCAACTCATAAGCTACATTACTAATCCTCTTGACTATGCGATAAGGTCCAATATACCAGAGACTAAGTTTCCCCTTCTTACCAAACCTCATGACACCCTTCATGGGTGAAACCTTCAAATAAACCCAATCATCTACTTCAAACTCTAATGGTCTTCTCCTAACATCTGTGTAGGATTTTTGACGACTCTGCGTCATTTTCAACCTCTTCTGAATCACCTCCACCTTCTCCATGGCTTGGCGAACTAAATATGGTCCTATCAACCCTATTTCACCAACTTCAAACCATCCAATAGGAGAGTTGCATCTTCTCCCATAAAGAGCTTCATAAGGAGCCATTTGGATCTAGAGTGGCAACTGTTGTTGTAAGCAAACTAAATGAGAGGTAAGTGATCATCCCAAATCCGGTTGAAATCAAGCACAAAAGCCCTCATCATATCTTCTAAAGTCTGAATAGTGCGCGCTTCTTGCCTATCAGTCTAAGGATGAAAGGCAGTACTTCAGTTCACTTTGGAACCCAAACCTTTCTGAATAGATTTCCAGAACTGTGCAGTAAATTGTGCACCTCTATCTGAAATAATAGAGACTGGGACTCCATGAAGTATTACCACTTCTTGAATATAAAGCTTATCATAATTTTCTGCTGAGTTGGTAGTCTTTACCGATAAAAAGTGGGCTAATTTCGTCATCCTGTTGACATTCACACAAATAGAATCATGCTATCTGCGAGACCTTGGAAAGCCTGTGATGAAATCCATATTGATCATCTCCCACTTCCATTTCGGAAGTTCTATATTATGAGCCAAACCCTCGGGACTTTGATGATCTACTTTTACTTGTTGGCAATTCAGACACTTAGCAACAAATTCTGCAATGCCTTTTTTCATTCCATTCCACCAATACACTTCTTTCAAGTCACGGTACAACTTGGTGGAACCCGAATTAATGGAATATCTGGAGCTATGAGCTTCCTCCATCATCCGCTCTTGGAGTTCATCAGCCATTGGTACAAATAGCCTACCTTGATATCTTAATAAACCATCTCCCCGTTGTTCAAAAGCTAATACTCTTAGCTTATGAATATTTGGTTTTAAGTCTAGCAAAATGGGATCTTGGTCTTTCTTTTCTTTCACTTCTGACACTAGTGATGATTCTGCCCCATTCGTCACCACTAGTCCTTTTTCCGTGGAATACATAAGTCGGACTCCAAAGTGTGCAAGCCTATGCACATCTTTTGCTAATTCTCTCTTTTATTCATCAACAAGGGCGGTACTACCCATAGACAACCTGCTCAAAGCATCAGCAGCAACAACATTAGCCTTACCTGGGTGATAAAGAATACTCATACTTGAAGGTGGGTCCGCGACGCGGAGGCAAAATTTAATTTTTGTTCCAAAAATGCCTTTTGAGGAAGAACACCTCGTGTCAGCTCCGCGATGCAATGCTGAGATGCTCAAATCTGGGAACTAGATGCGCGACGGGCGGCCAACTTCCAATTCGTCCGAGGAAATTTCTTCTTCGTTTTCCAATCCCAATTCACCCCAAACTCTGTTCTCTTTTTCAAATTACTCTTAGATATAGATACCCAACAAATGTACCTAAGAACCTAACTTGAAACGGCCCTATAATGCCATGTAACAAACTCAGAAACTTCCCAACTCAGTCAAATTCAAGAATAGGTATCAAGATCATCAATATTCGAATGCTTTCAGGATGAATTCAAACTGAAATAAATATTCTTGGCACGTGGGAGAACGATCCCAACGTTATAAGAGCCTCACATACCTGATAGAAGTAAATCCTTGGCGAAACACCAAGTTCCTTGATCGATCTTGATGAATTCACCCTTTTCTCCTTCTTCTTTCCTCTTCTCCTTTCTCCTTAACCCTAGCGTGAAATCCCAAGTTCTAAAACTGACTAAGTTCTGAATTGATCCATATTAAACTCCTAAAATCGGATTAAAATAATAGGGCAGTGGAAAGACTAAAACCCCTTGTATTTCCGGATTGGACATTTCCTTAATCCAACAACCCAACTTCCGAAATGCATATCTAACTCATATTATGTCAAAATCGCGCAAACTTGGCGGCGTTGGATTGATATCTTTAAGGGCTTTCCAACCATATCAAGAGCTGCTCCTAAGTCATCATGAGCTAGGATTTATTTCTTTTTAAAAATGGCCAAAACTCACTTTCTTAACTTAGACAAAAATTTCCAGATTTCCTTATTCTTTCCAAAAATAACTATTTATAGATTTTAAACTTCTTTCCAGTTCTTTCAAGTTGCGAGATGTTACAATATCTCCTCCTTGGGAACATTCATCCTCGAATGAGATTTACTCTTACTAAGCTAACGGTAGTGACATCAAGTTCAAACACCCAACAAGCAAATGCAACAAATAACATGCTTACTCATAATTCAAAGAGTACTAAGAAGTAAATTAGTACCTTCATCTGCATTCCCTCTGGATTCAAAGAGATGTGGATATCTCTTCTTCATATCTTCTTCAGTTTCCCAAGTAGCTTCCTCAACAAATTGGTTCCTCCAAAGGACTTTGACTGAAGCTACTTCTTTGGTCCTCAACTTGAGAACTTGACGATCTAAAATATGAACGGAATCTGCTGATAAGATAAGTTATCCTTAATCCCAACATTTTCAGTTGGTATAATCAATGAAGGATCTCCCATGCACTTCTTCGACATGGAGATGT